>LR999983.1:14200000-14427500 GCA_905220455.2 Deilephila porcellus
AGTTGTTCTTATTTTGATGGATAAGACTTGAACCACATCTATCAGCTTCGATTCTCATGTTATATATTAAAAATAATGATTGTATATACATATGTATTACGTACGCATTTATTATAATTTCTACACGCGTACATTTTTATATACACATGCAGATTTGATTCAGGCCAAGCTATGACGATAGCCAAATCTGCCCTTCATTTTATTAATTTAATCTGTATTATATCACCTAGAATTTATTATAATTATTTTAAAATGATTTGGTTCTGTTACTCAGTGTCCGTGTCACACTTGTTTTAAGTATGTATATTTAAATGTGATTGTATGTTTGTTAATGCTAGTCGCTGCTCGTCTGCGTTGGACGTTCGACGTCCAACTGTCGAACGTTTGAACAAGTGTTTGGAATGGACTGCGGGATTTCAGACTCTGTTTTAAAGCCAAAAGACATAAAATAAGTTAGATGTAATGCAGCGGTTGTGTATACTTTGAACTTGTAGACTTACATTTTGAGCGCGTCCCGTTTGTGCAGCTAGGTGTGCAAAAGGGGAGGTAAAAATATTTTCTATTGTGAATTACGAGAAAAAAAGCATGAGTAATTCAAGCCTTTACGTTAAAGCGTGCGTTCCGATGCTGCCGCAAGCTAATGACTCGATCCTCTCTCTCTCTCTTTCAGGACGATCGCGCTCTAAGTAGTAAGTCTATAATTCCTGTTCCACCATATTTAAAGGACTTTATCTAACTTTCCCATAACTCTCAATGTATTTGCTATAAAATATAAACCCGTGCATTTTTATTGTGTTCTTATAGAGATTGAGTGTATTAGACAATAAAAGACAAATTACGCCATATTTCTTATTTAAAACGCATTTTTAAGCCGAATTTATGTTACGAAACTAGTTTTATGGAATAATTTTACGGAACTTATTGAGATATACCTTTGCTATAAAACTTATATGACATAAGTTTTATTCAAGAATGTGAATAGCACGAAACTAAATGAGTTCCACGCGTTATTCGCATTGTAAAATATTTACTTGTGAAATTGGTGGTGGTTAATATACTGCTAATAATTTCATGACACTATTCACGTAATGTGATTTCGGTTTTGTTGTCAAACTTCCGACGAGTAAAATTGTTGCTTTTTTTAAGTGTGAAGTGACGCAGCTTAAATTAACATTAAGTATTGTATTAGTGATATTATTGTGTTTTGAAATTAACTTTATTTATAATGTATGTATCGCTATAACCTTCATTACTCATTCAAGAACATGAAATGTTTATTTTTTATTTGTTTTGTATATTTTTTATGAAGCGATCGAATGTTTGCGTTGATATTTCAGCGGAATTGATGTGAAGCCTTTTTGTTATACTACAACTTGTTATCATTGTTATATTGAATAAATTAATACAACAATAATATTTATTATTATTCAGAAAAATTCCTGTATTCTAGAATACGTATACGTTATTTTATGCATTTTTTTTTAAATGTCCGTACAGCGTCCTCTGTTGGTATTGAACGCAACACTAATGCAAGAGTCTGTTAACTTACAAAGTAGTGCAATTAGTTATCGTTAGATGGCGCTCGCCAACCTTGGTGTAATCACCGCGAAATAAGACAAAGAGAACCATTCAGTTTAACCTTTAAATTAGACTAAATTTATTATCTTTTTATGCTGCATTGAATGGCGAGACGAGCATGCCATTAGCCCGATGGTAAGCGATACGACCGCTCATGGCAGTAGCAAACCCCAACTTTATAACAAAGCAATGCTTGGCATTCCACTATGTTCGCCATCCTGAGACATCAGATTTTAAGTCTCATTAACTAACTCATTAACTCTCAGCTAACTTTGATTTCCGTGACGATTTCAAGACTTTCCAGGTCACTATCACATCTTTACTTGAAATCTGGTTCTCGAAACACGACGACAAGTTTTCTGAGTTGATCAGAGAGTTCGAATGTATCAAAACCTCTATCCAGCTGATTAGTGACAAGTATGATGACATAGAGCGTAGGACACAAGAAGTGAATGTGCGTGTAACACAGCTTGAAAAAAAGTTGCTGTCCCCAGATTTATGTAACTCTCGAGTTGCAGTATTAGAAGCTAAACTGGAAGCCATTGAACAGAGGTCACGAGATTGCAACATCGAAATTGGTAATTTACCTGAGAGACGCAGTGAAAATCTTGTATCAATCGTCGAGAACATTGCTGGTATTATTAAACAGCCCCTTTCTGCTCGTGATATTATATCTATTCATCGGGTCCCATTGATGCAGCAAAGTAATCGTCCAAAAAATATCATCGTAAAATTTGCCAGCCAGCTAATAAGGGACAACTTCGTATCTGCAGCACGTCTTAAGAAAGATATTACCTCGGAGGAGATAAAAATTCCAGGTACACTTCATAGAGTCTACATTAATGAGCATTTAACGCTTCGGAACAAAAAACTATTCCGAGAAGTTCGAGAAAAGGCTAAAAGCAATGGATTTCGCTTCGTATGGATCAAACGCGGAGCTATACTTGTGCGTAAGAATGAGACCAGTCCAGCATTCTCCATACGTTCTGATGCGGACTTATCTAAGTTGGAAGTGCGTCCCGGGTAGCATTATTTGCCTTTTGTTTTTGGATTTGTTTATGGTTTTCTACTTATGTGACATAGCCATTAGCTTAAGTAATCGTTGCAATCTTCGTCTAAAATTACCTATTAATATCATCGTAATAATACACATAGTGTACGTTCCTTCCACTATGTTTTCTCTGTACGGTGCATTACTCTGTGTGCTCGCTTACTTTAGTTTTTGTAAACAACTTTGTGCTACCCACATTTTGCTGGTTAAGTTTTTATTTTATTCTATTCGTTATTACTTTTCGTATTTAGTTAAATTATATGGTTACCTTTTGCTACTTTTATCTAACATATATACTTATACAATATTTCTCTTTTGGAATTCTTATACTCACGCTTTATCTACATTTGTTTTACATTTTTATTGTTATATCGTTACATCTAATTCATTGTGTCGTTTATACGGCTGCATAATCAAAAATATTGTTTTGTGTATAAAATATTTATCTGTTTTTATGGAAAACACAACTTTCGTTTTACCAAATATGGCATTGATTGGGTACGTTTTTTGCACCATTTCATATTTATTTATTGTAATAATAAATGGATGAATATAATATATCATTTTACTACCAAAACTGTAGAGGGATTCGTACAAAACTTAACTTATTGTATTTGAGTATTTTATCCTTTTCATATGACGTAATAATATTGACCGAGACGTGGCTCACACCCAATATCTTAGATAGTGAGGTTGTTGATGATCGCTACATGGTGTTCAGATGTGACCGTGACCGCCTGGCAACTGGCAAGCGTGATGGCGGTGGAGTTTTAGTTGCTGTGTTGCGAAAACTTCGGCCTGTAGCACTACTTTTGCACAACTCATTGTCTACCATTGAACATGTCGTAATTTCTCTTCCTGCTACACAGTCACATATGCGCCATGTGATCAGTGTGGCATATATACCTCCGGGTTGTCACCATGATATATATGAATCACATTTTAGCACCTTGCAAGAAGTTCTTAATGATCCTAAAACTTTGTCATTTTTCGTTGCTGGCGATTATAATATACCTAATGTTAAATGGATTGAAAAAAATAATAATATCGTAGCTGAAACATCCACACTTATCGGTCAATATTTATCTAATTTTATGTCTGTGACTAATGCGTTACAATATAACTATTTTAAAAACATCCTAGGTCGTATTTTAGATTTGTTCCTCTCTAATGTTGACTGCCATCCTAAATCGTGTATTGCCCTGCTTCAAACTGATGACTTTCATCCACCGTTTTCTATGTTGTCCTCACTTAAAATTAATATTAAGCCTATGAAACATTGCTCATCATCCAAATTCAGTTATTTTAAAGCAGACTATGTCACAATTAATTCCGAATTGACTAAAATTGACTGGCAGTCTTCACTTTCTCATCTACCGGCAAACGATGCGGTTAATGCCTTTTATAATATAATTTTTGGTATTATTAAATCTCATGTACCTAAAATTAGAGTTCTAAAGACTTCACGCTTTCCTGTATGGTTTACATCTGCCCTTGTTAAAAATTTTAAGGACAAAGAACGTGCTTGGATAAGGTGGAAAAAATATAAAAATGTTTCTGATTATGCAGACTTTTCTATCTACCGTAAGCGCTTTAAGGTTGAATCTAAAAAATGTTATTCTAGGTATATTAAATCAGTAGAGGACAGCTTAACTGTCAATGTTAAATATTTTTGGACTTATATGTCTAATTGTAAGCGCAAATCTTGTCTACCAGCTAGAATGTACTTGAATAATACATATTCTAATAGTCCGACTGAGATTTGTCATCTGTTTTCAGCTTTTTTTACCTCTGTCTATGAGCCTTCCACCCTTGACCCTATTCACTGGCAACCTCCGGACATCTTTGCAGATATGTCTTCCTGTATTGGCGACTTAAATCTGACTACGGATGAAGTGCTTATTGGTCTGAAAAAGCTCGACATAAATAAAGGTTCCGGGCCAGATGGTATTCCACCATTATTCTTTAAAAATACGGCTAATAACCTAAGTTTTCCATTGCATTTACTATATAACAAATGCCTACAGGAAGGCATCTTTCCCAATGTTTGGAAACAAGCTTTCATTACTCCTGTATATAAACATGGTGATAAAAATAATGTTGAGAACTATAGACCTATCTCTTTATTGTCCACCTTGTCCAAACTTTTTGAGAGTCTAGTTCACGGCTCCTTATATTCCTATTTTCATCATCTCATAATACCTGAGCAGCATGGTTTTGTGAAACGTCGTTCTACAACTTCAAATCTCTTAGCGTTCTCTAATTATCTCTTTGAAAATATGGACCTTCAACAACAAGTAGATGCCGTGTATACGGATTTCCAGAAGGCTTTCGACAAGGTGGACCATAAGTTACTTTTAGACAAAATTGCATATAATGGCATACGTGGCAATTTACTTAGATGGTTTACTTCATATATCTTTCAAAGAACCCAGAAAGTTGTTATTAATGGTTACGAATCTGACTTTGTTACAGTTACTTCAGGAGTCCCGCAAGGGTCCGTTTTGGGTCCTTTGTTGTTCATTATATTCATAAACGACATCAAATTATGTTTTCATAATAGCAATTTTCTTATGTATGCCGACGACGTAAAGCTGTATAAAGTGTGTCAAAATGTGCATGATTGTTTACTTCTCCAAGCTGATCTTAATAGACTATCTCAATATTGCTTGAATAATAAACTTCACCTTAGTCTAACAAAATGTAAAGCTATATCATTTACCAAGAATAAAAAACGCATAGAATTTAATTACTCCATCGATAATGTAACTTTGCATAAAGTTAACTTTATCAGAGATCTTGGCGTTCTGATGGACTCAAAATTGCATTTTGACGTTCATATTGATTTCATAATTTAATAAAGCTTTTCAAATGTATGGGTTCGTGATGCGTTCCACTAAGGATTTTAAACGTACATCATCTTTTATATTGTTATACAATTCCTTAATTCGTTCTCAGTTAGAATATGCAGTTTCTATTTGGAACCCCTTTTATGATAAATATGTAAAAAGATTAGAAATGGTGCAAAAGAAATTCCTGCGTTGTGTACATTATAAATGTTATAAATCCAGAATTCCGTATACTGATTTATTAAAGCGTTATAAGCTATTAAGTCTAGAGTCTAGACGATATCTTCTCAATGTTATGTTGCTGTATGGGTTGTGCAGCGGTGAATTTGATTGTGTTAATGTTACTAACAAATTGTGTTATGTTGTGCCTCGCACACATCTGCGTCGCCAGGCGCGTGCGACTCGGTTGTTTTACACTAGCAAGTGTAGAACAAACGCAGGAGCGCGTGTACCTCTTCGCAGACTTTTACATATGTATAATGAGCATTTCGCAGATCTTGATATTTTTGCACTATCAAAGGCGAAATTAAAAGGTATGGTTGTTAAAAAACTACAATCTTTAGATAATTCCAGCGACTAACTCTTTTTGTAATAGGTACCTAATACTGTACAATGTTTTTCCTTTCTCTGATGCGCGTGTTTTTGTTTATGTACTCATTTATTATATTAATAACGTGGACATTTGTGTTGGTTATGCATTAAGTAAGATTAGATTAAGATAACTTTAACTGTAGTATAAATATAATGTATAATTGTTTTTTGTCCCAATAAATAAAAAAAAAATAAAAAAAAAAATTAAGTCCAGTAGTTACTCTGCCACTCTACAATGTCCTTCCGGAACACACCAGTGCATTTACACTGCTGTTATGCGGGAGAATAAGTCATAGCGGCGGTACCTACCCAGTGGGCCTCTTACATATTATGACAGACCTACCACGAGTATAAATTTGCATCTGAAGGATCTAAAAATCAGACAGCCTCCGTGATGCAGTTGGTTAGACGCCGGCTGTGAAACAAGAGGCCGCGGGTTCAATCCCCGCACCAAAACAAATGTTTGTGTGATCCACAGGTATTTGTATCGGGTCTGGGTGTTTGTGACACCAAAAAGTCTCTCGTAGTTCCTGATACCCACGAAACAAGACTCGATCTTAGTGTGGGGTCAGAACTATGTATGTGATTGTTGGGTGTATTTATATATTTAAATATGGATTGCATAAAATAAAATTAGGCTTACGCCTATTTCCATGATGAAGAGTAAGAAGAGTTAGTAAGGGTACCCACTGTCCGCTGAGCTTTGTTCCATCCCAGTTATTATGTTACTTTTTTATAATGCCGCGGAAAAAGTCTACAATGCGCCTAATGGTAAACGCAGTGGAATTCTGATGGAATACCAACATCATAACATCTTGAGACGTTCATCTCTCGCCGGTCGATGAAATTATGCGTGCCTGATCGTAGCCGGATATACATAGGATAAACCCGAAACGCGATACAATAGGCATGTTGGCTCAATTTTTATAATTATTTATATCGAAAGGTTATTTAATGGGAACAAAGGTTAAGGTTATGTTTACCTACTATCCCATCGTGGGACGGAACATACAAGGCGAAATGTGGGTTTCCTGTTAGCGTCTCTGCTTACCCTCCCTGGGATAAAGGTGTGAGTTTAGGTATGTATGTAGGTATGTTATAAATATACATTATGCAAAATCGTAAAAATGAATACCTAATTTAAAATAAAAAAGTAATAATCAAAGATTATTTATGGATTAAAAATTAGAATATTAACAAAATGATTCAATAATTTTGTGTACATTTAATTATAATCGAATAGAAAAACAAAGAAAAGTACCCGCCACAGAATTTAGAACCAATACTTCCGCTTTCGCAGCGCACGTCCGAAACGAAACCAATAAGGCAAGAACGACACTTATTTACTTAATTTGCAACATACCTAAATACCAAACCAAAACCCCAAGATTCAGATAAGTAAATAAATATGCCTTACTCTTGACGAGTGACTGATAAGAGAGTAAACACGGCAGGGATCTCCCTCGGTAATTACATCTGGCTGGCCTGTGTCGATCACCTTGCCTTGTGGTAATCTGTGAACGCGTTATCAATTACTACACTTATTACTATATTATTGCACGATTACTGAGGTATAGTAAGATTACGGGGAAACCGGATTAAGAAACACTGCAACTCCTGTAAGCCAGGATAAACATTTACAGCATGTAATATTGAAAATAATTGATAATGAGTATCAGAGTTTGGCGAAGATCTTGTGGGTCATACGCATTTATTCAGCCAGCAATAAGGGATTATGGAAAGTATGCAATTTAACAAACCAAAGGATTTTACCTTCTTATTATTATACTCCCATAATAAAAGGTACATCGAAGAGGTTTTAATTGCACACAAAAGTAGGACCATTTATTTTCCAAATAAAATTCTAATCTGCACTGTACCATTGATAAAAAGTAAAACAAGTTTTTTGGTCACATACCTATTTACCTACAACGACTTACATTTTAAAATTGATTAATATGTATATAAAATACCATAAAACATTTATTTTTACATTTAATGTATTGGAAATAACGAATATTTCCTCAATTTGTTAACTGCATTAATAATAATTATGTTATCGAAAATACCTATCTTGCCCTGTACCCTTCATTCGTTTACGTCAAAACATAACAATTGGCGCAGTTTGCAATGTTTTAGCCGTAATTAAGTTATCAAACACTTGAGCCAATAGGTTATCGCTTAGGGAGAGGGGAATCTAAGAAAATCGTAGTGAGGGTATGTACCAAAGAAGACATAATGCATTTTAAGGGAAAGACACATATTTTGAAGCATTAAAACAAAACTGAAAACAGTTTTAGGGTAACATTAAAAAAAGAACTATATTATAATTATTTTCAAACTTATGTCGTACGTTACAAGCAGATTTAGAACACGTAACAGAAGCAGATTTATAAAAAACAAAAACCCTGAAACAATGAGAATGCGTAAAAAATTGATGAAAGCGCTGTAAAGTTTGCGATAGTGGAAATTATATCAAAAGTGTTGTTATAATCCGGCCGCTCAGAGAATGCGTTCCTGACACATGTCAGTTGATCATGAGTAGTGATGGGAAATAATTATCATTTTGCTAAACTTTTGAATTATTCCCAGTAAAAGTAGCAAGTTAGAATAATTGGATACTTGACTATTTTCTATAAAGTGTTTTAAAATCTAGGTATAATCATTCTTTAAATCTTCCAACCGTTAATATATTTTTAAAGAGATCTTTATAACGAATAAACATGTTTTTCTTTATTACTAAAAATATTGTCACCAAAATGGTTGGTCACGTGACTTTTTAAAATTTACGTCACACTTTACAATTGGTGAATGATCTTAGTGGCAGAAATTAATAAAATTGTACATTGTGACGTCACACGCTGCACAAGGACGGCCGATAGTAAATAGTATCACATTATAGATCGGATTTTAATTTTGATTCTTATTATTATTAAATCAATTATAAGTAAATAATATAAGTTAATATTAAATGTTCTTATTTAAAATATTTTAATAAAAACGTAAACTTCAATGCCAAATTTAAATAAAATTCACAAATGTGAAAGATATTATATTGCTGCCAGGTGAAATAAAGAGTTAGATCCGTTTAATTATTACGTTATACATTATTAAAAACACAAATGCATTATTTTATATTATAACGGAAAATAACGTTATAATAATCTGCTATTTTTTAGCCACATCACTCCAGAAATGAACAGTTGACAAAACCTTGTAACGGCGTAGTATGAACTTATAAATATAATATTTTTATTTTTATTAACCATCAAATTTAGTCCAAAGTGATAAAATTTAACCTAAATTTCCATATTATTTAATTTTTTATGATGTTTTATTTCGTAAGTAGGGTAAATAAATAAAATTGTTCGATAATGTATTTACATTTGCTGTCGTTGCATTTGCAACGACACTTTAAAGTTACGTCGTCCGTTCGATTACAACCTTTCAGGAACGCATTCTCTGAGCGGCCGGATTATAGTAGTGGACTTTTTGAGTGTGAATGGAGAGAGGTATAAAAAGAGAATGAGTTATCAAAGATTTTATAGAACCAACGAATCTATTTGCAATAATACAAAAGCCTAATACAATAAGTCTACGCGATTATATCATTAGTTGTTGTTTGTCCCCAGCGAGCCGCGAGTGGAGCTATAATTCTGCCGCAACTCTACATACATATATAAACTCACGCCTTTATCCCAGAAGGGGTAGGCAGAGGCGCCACCAGGACACCCACATTTCGCCTTGTATTTTCCGTCCCATGATGTGATATATAATTTTTCCATATATACGTATTATCAGACCGGGACCAGAAACTTGTGCTTATTAATATGGCGAAATTATATCTAAACTCACATAATTTTCGTTCAACATGAAATGCATCGTTTATATAAAATTATGAAGTTCCATGAATAATTATCCAAACAAAGTAAGGAACTGTACTAATCTATAAATTAAAGCAAAAATAACCAAAATATGCCAATAACTCGTCGCCTTAACTCCGATGTTTCTGTGGGGTATTGAGTATGCATAAATAAAGCGAATGGTCGTGCGCCGGCGCATTCCTGCATCGTGCTGCGTTCGCGTCGACAACATACTGCATACGTGATATACCAACATGAAACTAGAAAAGAGTTTAACCTCGGCGACCATCAACCAGAACTTGCTGAACATTCAGTATGCAGTACGAGGACCTATAGTGCAGCGAGCTATACAAATTGAAAGGGAATTGGAAAAGGTCAGTAATATTTTTTAACAACTAGCATTTTAGTAGAATAGGCTCGATATTTCTTCAATAATAAGTTATGTTACTATTGAAGAAATATCGGGGGATATAATAAGGATGAGATAGGATCAAAGGATAACAACATTTTTGACAAAATTCAAACCGTGCTAACCGTAGGTACTAATGCAATTCCGGTTGATTTTTGATAGGTCATCGCATAACCGTATGAAATATATATTCAAATGTTTTAGAAGTTATAAGTGATGAATATTCCTTGTTAAATATGTCCGATTAGAATATCAATGTTATGTTCTGAGTATTTACAAATTAATATAATGAAAAATATTTGTGTTCTACTAGTTTCTCGTTACAATGCCGTGCAGTGCCCCTAGCAGGAACATTTTTCCTGTAAAGATTTTTACTATTGCCTTCATTTGGCACCGGTCTTGTTTCTAGTGTTCAGTTTGTACCTTTAAATGTTGTCCCAATTGTTAGTTTTAATTAAAGCATAATTTTTAAAGTAAACGCTAAAAAATCCGCCTCCATTCGAAAACAAATGTGTCAACACTGGATTTAAGTAGTATCTATGTGGCTTTACAAACAAAAGGTTTCAATTGAAATAGTTTAAAGTGCAGTGGTGATAGCGTACATAACTTGCGGAGTAAATATTCCTGGTATTGTTTTCTAAGTAGGTCAAACTTTGTAGACAGGTATTTCGATTCCGGAAGCAAGATTTGCCCTGGTTTAGATTATTTCCCAGTGGGATTGGTGACAGACAGAACATTGTTGGCAGTTGGTCGGATATTACAAATCAAAATGTTGTACTAACAGTTAGTTATATTATCATAAATGGTCTAGGAGTAGCCAAAGGTACTCGCGATTCCCAACAATTTAGAATTACCCACTTTTGAAAGACTAGGATGAAAATTCAGACCGTAGGATTTGGATGGTGATTAGGATCTTTGTCCATTAAAACTTCACGTACCATGATAAAGACACAGCATGATTATAACGTGAGGTAACGTTGACAGCCTCCGTGGCGTAGTTGGTTAGACGCCAGCTATAAAACGAGAGGCCGCGGGTTCGATCATCTCACTGAGACGAATGTTTGTGTGAATCACATATATTATGTGTTTCGAGTCGGGGTGTTTGTGAGACCGAAAAGTCTCTCGTAGTTTCCGATTCCCACGACACAAGATTCGATCTTAGTATGTGGTCAGGAATATATTACAGAACTATAAAGGAATAGTCCTAATACCATACATAGGTATGTTACTGTTGGGTGTATTTATTTATTTGTAACTATTGGAAAAAATATAAATTCTTTTTTGAATTACTACGGAATTTGTTTACTATACTGTTATGTAAACCATAGTCGCCCCTTGCTGAGCATGGGACTCTTCCACAACCGACAGTTCGGCTGTGAGGGGTTAGGCCACAGTCCACCACGCTGGCCTATCGCGGATTAGCAGACTTCCCATAGGTTCCATAGAAAATCTTGTTGTGATCTCTATGGTTTCCTTACGACGTGATGTTTTCCTTCACCAGCAAAGTACGTGGTAATTGTTTATCGATAAGTTTCTACCATTTCAAAAATGTGGTTGTTATATAAAAGCTAAATTTCGGGAACCGTGTGTATCGGTAGCGTGGCCGAGCGGTCTAAGGTGCTGGTTTAAGGCACCAGTCTCTTCGGAGGCGTGGGTTCGAATCCCACCGCTGCCAGTGTAGTTTTGATACAGGAACATTTATTTATTAACGTAATCCAATTTTGTTTGTTTGTTAGTGTTTTGTAATTTATGGTTTAAATATACAATTTTAGTTTAAAAAATAATAATTATACACTTTATTGTGGCTGCTTCCTGAATTCCACTAGTCTGAGAAATACTGCCAGAAAATACATGACGTTCTTTCTTTGCTAAATTAGATCTTAATTTAGGAATTATTTGTTTTCTTAGAAATTGAGTTAATGCAATTACGAGTATATTTTAACCTGAAATTATAAATACCGCAGTAGTAACGGCAAACCACGTGAGGCCTACTTGATTAAAAGTAATGCATTTTAAGTCAAGGCCATTGCAGCGAGACGTAGTTATTGTTTCAATCTGGTCAACGAACGAAAATGCGGTGATATTGTATCAGCCTCCTTTTACATTATTTTATTTATTTATTTTATTTATAAATACTTTATTGCACACCACACAAATTATTACGTACAAAAAATGTAAAGCGCATAAATATGTGTAACAATCGGCGGTCTTATCGCTGTCGGCGATTTCTTCCAGACAACCTTAAGATGTACTGAAATGAACGGAAGCAATAATTCCTTAATAATTGAATTACAAGTTGACACCCTTTGAGGCGTAGTGGCTATGACACCGGCTCTGAAATAAGAATGCCTGGGTTTGATTCACCATAAAAAATATTTGATTTGCGTGACCCATTTTAATTTATAGTTGGTGTTAGGGGAAGGGTCAGTTAATGTTAAGTTAACGAATGATTTCTGGCATACATGCTAATGGATACGGTTGCTAGCATGGAATGAGAACTCTGTGACTGTTATAATAGTAGCTAATCATAAGTCTTAAACATCAAAAATCAACTGAATCACATTATGTCGCGGGATATTAAAAACACGAACTTTTTCGATTTGACAACATATTGACCTACAATAAATTACACAAATATTTGTATCGGTATGGAACCGTAAGAACCAATTGTGCTACGGAGACTGTCATGGTAATTCTTTAAAGGATTAACGACCAGGAAAATTAAATGCCGTGATATTCTGCAACTAATGTATCTAAGTATTATATCTGATGCGAGCAAGTACAATAAGTAACATAAGAATACGTCAATACAATAAAGCAATATAAAGAAGACGGTAAAAATATTCTAGCAATATAATTCAGATCCAAGTATTTCACACTCCAATATCGCAAAATATTCACTCAATAAAAAGGAATGATAATAGATAGGCAAATCCATATTGACACAACTCTACATATTCTCAAACATGTTCGCCACAATAATACCGTATAAATAACCACCCCCTTCCCTTCACCCCCCTTCCTCCCTCACAGAGATGCGGTAGATTTATGGCGGTGTTTGTCGGTTGTTACAGCAACTTCTTGTCGGCAGGATAAGGACGCTTGTTGTGGAATATCAGAGAATTATGTCGGAGATTATTTAGATTTGCTACTGGATGTCGATGTTTCAATTTGGGGGGGACATTACAAGCCAGACAAGCCTTAACTTCTTTAAGCAGAATGTATTATGAGTGTATTGTTTTGCTATTTTATTCTCTTTCTCTATCTTTAAGTTTTTTCTATTCCTTTTAATAATTTAATCATAATTATTGTCTGTATTATTAGCTACAGTACTTGTTTGCTCAACTCCTGCTAAAATACTACTATAAGTGAAGTCTTGTTATTGGCTATCAGTCTTTTATTCTAGAGTTTATTTCAAGTATATATAGCTGTAAGTCTTCCATGTCACGACATAAAATAAAATAAATGTATTTGGGAATATATTGGCTTTAGACAATAATTTTTTTATTGCCTGGTATAGGAGCGAAGAGCTCACCAGAAGGTACATGATTACCGTGGTCATGAACATCTGCAACACTTGGATCGTATGTGCCTTGCCAGCCTCAAAATGGGAGGGGAAAGGGGAGGAAAAAGGATGGGATGAGGGAAAGTGTATTGGGCCTCTAGCAATTATGACATTTGCTATCATATTTACGTAATATTTGCACTAGCATCATTTGATGTAACCTTATTGCGTATGGTTCAAATGTTCTTCGATAAGTGGCTAGGTAATTAATAATTATAATTAGTTAATATGTTGTATGAGTCTTTTAGTTGGTTCGAAACGAGAGGCCGCGGGTTCAATTCCCGCACCGAGACAAATGTTTGTTTCAGGTATTTGTTTCGGGTCTGGGTGTTTATGAGACCTAAAAGACTCTCGTAGTTCCTGATACCCACGACACAAGATTCGATCTTAGTGTGGAGTCAGGACTATGTATGTGACTTTTAGATGTATATTTTTTTAATTTTATATAAATTGGTATTTTATCATTTATCCATCATGTAAAGCCCTATAATAATTAATAATCTCTTTTTATCTAGATTAATCATCAACTAAAGGGCTTTGTAATAGCGGTATAGAATTTTGAACTTTACAAATCCCTCCGGATTAGTTTAATTATTCTACAACGGACGACGAAGCGCAAAGTTGTAATTTGTCAGAAACCTATCAAAGATTTGTAGCTTCAAGTATGAGCTAGACTAGTGTCAAATTATAAAGCCATCAATAAGGATTTTAAATCGCTTCTAGAGACTTGACTATCTAACGGTTCGCAAAGTCTCATTTTTACTACTAAATTATGCATAGTAATTTGAAATCAATCATCTGGAAACAAAGGAATTATATTATTAAAGTATCCGATTTTTGATTGTAGAGGAAACCCGTGCCCCGTAGTGGGATGTATTTGAGCTGATACAGATACTCATTAGATTTTCCTCAAAATAAATTAACAAAGTAATCCTACAATTATCTAGCTATAAGCTAAGCAAATGTTTAGTCTGCTAACTGCAATAGGTATATCAGCGCGGTGATTGTTGACCGATGCCTTAAGCCCTCTTAAACTTATTCGTATTCTCGATTGAGAAGTGCCGTGCTCAGCACTGGGCTTATATGGATTTTTATATTATGAGAACTTTGGCACCCTTTCAGATCACAACACCTCACGTCTATTGTATCTAATTTAGTTCACCTATATATTTTTGCTTTTGTTTTATCTTTCTTTAAATCAGACACTCAATGAAGGTTCAACCCTACATTGTTACGCATGATGCAAAATGATTTTGCGATCGACTTCTTACCTGACATTGATCTCAATGATTACGTCTAATTGTGAAAGATAATCGTCTGTGATCAACGGATAACCCCTTGCCTCTTGGCCGACATGTGCCAATTATTGTAGCCAATACCTATCGTTATCGTGTAGAATGTGGGGTCAGCTTATACTGGTAGGTATTGGAGTATTGGCTCAAGTGTTGGCTCGAGATCTAAATTGTGTTCATTTTTCAATAAAAAAGTTTTTGTGGGGAGTGAGTCGAATGAAGGTCACATTATCCACGCCATTGCCGTACGATTTGAAAACGTGACTCTTACTGAAGACAATGTAAGTACTTGTTGTAAGATGCTGTGTAAATATTCTTCGAACTAGAATTTGAAACTAGTAGAAAAATCACAAAATGTCAGAATCTGGTGTGAAAATTAAAATAGTACTGATATATTTAAATGCATAATGTCAGTTACATTATAGTAAAAAGCACGTTTTCCGTCGCAATGACGAACGTCTTTTGAAATAATATGCAATATCACAGTGTTGCAATTGAATCTTGCTTCTGGTAATTATGAAACCATTAAGATAGTGTTCACGGGCCGATTATAATTATTGGATACAAAAAATGATCGTTCATGTTATTTGAATTTTCCATCTTATCAGAATTTTAGTCATTGATTTAATGATATGAAATTTCGAATCTGCAATCAATAATTATGAAGGTTTTATAAGGCTTATCCCAAATTTTAGATTTAGAATCTTAACAAAAAAGTACCGGATTACTAGCAAAAATGAAAAAATAGATCAGGATTGAAATACAAATTGTTATTTATGAAAATAACCGATTGTATTAGCCTTCGAAAACGTTATAGTAAAAATAAGTGTGCAGGGTAGGTATTGTTTGAGAAACACGCGATTGAAAAGCGATAAGGAATAGCGTGAGGCTCGTAAAACTGCGAGTACTATTATTGTAAACTGTAATTCGTTTCGTATATTACTTACAAATGACAAATGCTGCTTTGTCACGGAAACCTACTTTTCATTTCCTTAAAGTCTTATTTTATATGATATTATGTTAATTTTGTTTGTTTGTAAGCAAGGCTTTGGCTGGGAATAGAACGGATTGATGAAACAGATATTCGATTCAATCTGAGGACGCTCACCTAGCTTTCCGAAGTAACTTTTTTATTTATAGTTGACCATTATTTACTTGTTTTAACAATGACACGTAAATATTGTGAGGTAACCTACAAAGCTAGCCCTCCCAAGATTATCATATGTAACGTTTAATATTCCGCACTGGACCTATTAATGTAATAAAAACAATCCTAAATGATACTAAAATATAAACTCAAAATGTAAAAACACAAAATATCGGAACTATCTGGTGTAGGATGACACAAACAGAATAAAACCTCGCGCGAGTGCCGCACTGAAACGCGAAACATACAAATGAAAAATCATTTTATTGAAGCGTTCGGAGCAGTTTCTATGTACATTTTTTCGACTTATTTTTATATCGTTCTTTATTCACTCGTTAATAGTTATAACAAAGTGCAAGCGACTTAAATTGCTTGTTTGACAATTATGAGGACATTGAGATTACTTTAAAAGGTTGTGAAGTCATCGTTGTCTTCAGCACGTATAAGATAATATTAATTTAAAATGAAAACGTATAAGAGTATACAATATAATATTTTACTGGTGGTAGGTCTCTCATATGTGAGAGGCCGCCTGGGTAGGTACCACCTCAATGTCTATTTCTCCCGCCAAACAGCAGTGTAAATGCGCTGTTGTGTTCCGGTTTGAAGGACATTGGAGCCAGAGTAACTACTGGACATATTGAGACTTAACATCTTATGTCTCAGGATGGCGAGCACAGTGGAATTCCAAGCATTGCCTTGTAATTCATGGTGTTGATTGGTTTTGCTACTGTCCATGAGCGGTCGAATCGCTTACCATCAGGCGAATGGCATGCTCGTCTCGCCATTCATTGCAATAAAATATATATATATATATATATAAATGAGTAACAAAATGAAGAATTATAATTAGATACTTAATGCAGTGACGTTAAAAACTTTAGTAATATCTTTCAGAATTGAGTGTTATGGGATCGCAAAGTTTCTCGTTGTTTCTGATACCCTTAAGGCGTATAAATGAGGCGTGAAAATCACACTATATGAGTGTGCGTGCTTTGATATTATTTATAGTTCCTCGTGGGTCGTCTTGAACCTCATTCATGAAAAGAATACTTTGGTTTTATATCATGTGTTATTACGAGGT
Organism: Deilephila porcellus; assembly: GCA_905220455.2. Classification (NCBI taxonomy): domain Eukaryota; kingdom Metazoa; phylum Arthropoda; class Insecta; order Lepidoptera; family Sphingidae; genus Deilephila; species Deilephila porcellus. The sequence continues at coordinate 14,217,430 of LR999983.1, forward strand.
AATAACTCATAAATAAACCAACTACCACAGTAAGAATCGAGGCTTGTAACGTGTTATCTTAATCTACGCGAAACTTTTCAACCTCCCGCACTCTCAGACTCGAAACAAACCCGCGGCCCCTCGTTTCACAGCCCGTGTCTAACTAGAGGCCCACGGAGGCTGCCAGACCATTTAAAGGTGTTATTTTAAGAAACGAATGCATAGGAATAGAGGCATCGGGGTCAGCGATGGGAGAGGCGACGGGAGTGCCAAAAGGCGCGGAGGCACTCGCGAGTTCAATCCACCGCCGCCCCGGGCGCGCCGACTCATGCAATTTTCACAATGCACCTACGACTTGGTGTTGCTGTGCTATAAGAGTTTCGATTATCTAGGATTCGCAAAAATATTAGCAAGTTCAGTAAAACAACAGCTGTCAATTGTGGAGCTGCAGATTCGTCATGACTCTGAGAAAAATGATTGCGTAAGCCGAATATTTATTCTGGTTGTGGGATACTGTGGTAACGAACAGTCTCACGTAATTGTATCCACGGCACAGGACTTAATGTTTTACTATGTAGTTAGGGGTAAACCTGATATTTAAATAATTCAAAATATTTCATATCAATGATCCTTTTACTTTAATTCCTAAAGCCGTGGAGTGTTCGTATCCTGGCCACCCGCCGCAGTTCCCGCGGCGTCTAGCGCTGCCCCGAGCTCGTCTCGCCTCGTCGCGCCAGATTTGCTCGTTTGCCGACAATTTTTAGCTTTCCTCGAGCGTGTATGCTGCGGAAAATATTTGCTTTGTACCTGCGATTTCTCACGACCATTTTTGTGCGATAGGATTACGATTATACGAGTTTCCTGAGATACAAATTGGTACAAATAATAAGGATTATAAATAGAGGATAGGAATTAAAATAAGTAAAAAAATAGACAGTAAAGACACGCGTTTTGACGGTGAAGAAAAACAACGTTAGGGACGCTGCATACCATGCAGATCTTAACAACATTTTTTATGTTATGAGAAGGCCACCAACCCACACTAGGACATCGTGTGCGACCATCACTTAAGTCTTCTAAATGGAACTTTAATTGTATACAAGTCCCGTGCCCAGCAGTGGGCGATAATGTGCTTATACACTCATTAATTTACCAACCAATCGAAATTCAAACTATCACCCAAAGTCAGCTATCGTTTGCGTAATCCAAGGTAATATAAAAACCTTAATGCCCTTTTAACCTACGTGATGTTGCAAAATTAAACATTAATATTAAGATATTCAGAGACACTTTTATGCCATCAAAGGGATATCAAAAGGTCTCCCACGCTATCTTGTTGATCCGCTTAGAGTGCGAGGGCGTGATGTACCCGGCTGATAGTGAAATTTTTGCAACTTAATATTCAAATTTTTCAATAGTCTATTATAATATGCAAAGATAAAAAGAAGGTCTTAGATTTAGAAACATATTGGTAGTTGGGTGTGGCTTTTTATAAGTTTATTTTGTATAATATTTTGATTATTGTTACTAAATCTTGATAGCAAAGGAAAATATGCAGAGTAACGGGTAAGGCTCAAACGGTCATAAAAACATCATTATTAAAAAGTAATTTCTCAATACTTTATTTTTATAATAGCCTTTAGAATAAAAGCTATTAAGTCATATCAAATAATTGCAGTATTGCATAACTAGTTATGAATAATATCTGATGTATTCCTAGAAAATATCCCCACGTACTAAGTTATAACTAATTCCAATGAACCCGAGTTTATCGGTAGCCGCTGGGTGCGGGTGCACGTGCTATCATTATTACTTATTTTCTCCTAGTGATACAACCCGGCTTCACTCGGAGAAATAATAAATACATCCAATTTTCATATAGTCCTAACTACTTTCTTCAATTCAAATCGCCGGCAATTACATAAAAAAAAAACAGTAAAGGAAAGAAACAATAAAAAACAAGGAAGCGAAATCTCATAGTTTTGGATTCCATAACACCCACAATCGTAACAGACATTTATTTTGGTCCAGAATTCGAACCCACTGCTTCATGTTTCACAATTCACACACAATGTATTTACTGTGTAGATTAAAGAAGATAATATTAATGATGAACCCAGTCCAAATAAAGTATCCACCGGAAAGATATGCCGGTCGATGCAATTATACTAGCTAAGCGGTAAACTGGCGTGTGAGTACGTACTTGTAGTTTTCCACGACAAATATGAATTTCTCACCACCCATTCATAACTGTAGAAAGTTTTAACACAATCTACGTGCGCACAAACATTTATTTTTATGTATGAGTATGTAAGATATTGCCAATGATTCGTAAGATCTCTGAGGGAAAATCGGGACTGTTTTGCCACTGATTATAACAGGATAATTGGCGGGAGCCTTGTTTACCAGATTATTATTTATTCGCAATATCTATCTCATTATCTGTTGAGGTTATTATGTGTTGAGACAGAAGGGGACGCTTCTACAAACAATAACAATAAATATTATTCACTTAAGATTTTCTTTGTCCTTATTATTTTACGCATTGGTTGTGTTATTGGTCTTGCAGCGTGCTTGGGTTTTCTACCGATGAGGTCATGGGCTTAAGACGTAGGCCGCAGTCCAAGTTGCGTAAAATTTTTGATGTAACAAATCTCACATGACTTGCCCGGAGCATGAGTTTGTGCCTATGTGTGTTATCTGATACGCACAAAGCCACAACTATTGAGCGTTATGTCACTGTTTAAAACGGGACGTGATTGGGGCTGTGGGTATGTTGGAAGCTGGGCGCCGTCAACGCAAAACCGTGGAGGCTTTTAACACGCAACCAAGCGTAATTGGCCGATTATGGGTATGCTACAGGGCTATACGAGGAAGATACAAGGTTACTACCAAGAGACAGACCGTTTTCTGCAAAACGCTGCTAGGGGGGCAGCCCCAGACTACAGCTCGTCAGTAGATAGGACGACTCCAGGCCCAGCACCAAGGGGTTACCAATGACCAAACTGCCAGAAGAAGGTTACATGAAGTCAATCTTCACGCTCGCAAACTGCTAAGAGTCAGCCCTGTGACGTGGAAATCGAGGGCGTCGTTAATTCTGGGTTAACACGCATTTGTGATGGACCGACAATCAGTGGGCACGTGTTCTGTTTTCAGATGGGTCTTGATTCGGATTTCATCCCGATTTAAGGAGAGTGCGTCTTTGCGAGTTCCGTTCCTGGTCACCAGAGCCGACTCCAGAATCCTCAGACAGTTCATCCTTACCAAGGCGTAACAATAATGGTGTGGAAGTACAGACCACGTTTGGATACGAGGCAATTTAAATGCGGAGCAATACCGTGATGAGATTGTGCACCCTATGGTCATCTCTCATCGACAACAACTCGGCCAAGATTTCATGCATGATAATGCACGTGCACGCACCGCAAGACTAGTCAAGAATGTGTTCCGCAAATACAACATCACCGTATTAGAGTCGCCTGCTCAGTCCGCCGATCTAAATTCCATTGAGCATGCGTGGGATTTTTTAGTGATTTTCCCCAAAATTTTAACACGGAAGAAAACCTTTTATCACACCTTTCAGGCACCAAATGATAACCTCATTCTCAGTATGCCACGCCGATGTAGAACCGTCGCTAATGCCTAAGGAAGTCCAACAGATATTTAACTTATGCTTTTGGTTTTTTCATTTATGTGATATTTTCTTGTTCTAGCATTATGTTAATGTTTAGTAATTTTTTTTTTCACTAACAAGACTTTTGTTAAATTGCAAAATTATAATGAATATTAAATTACGCTTCTATTGATGTATAACATCCGAGACAAAAAAATATTAAATTTTATATAAACACCTTTCCCATATTCCCTAGACGTTGTTGAGCAATGTATCTTTTAACGATATGATGACATGTTAACGTAGTTGTTTTATTTTTTTTATTCCCCAGGGTGTTCCAAAACCGTTCGAGCGCGTCGTTCGAGCAAATATTGGAGACTCGCATGCATTGGGGCAGAAACCAATCACATTCATCAGACAGGTAAGCCATTACAACACATACAATGTGATTTTATCACTGAGTTGGTGTCCTGCACCTATGCCTACCCCTTCTGATAAAAATACTTGAATGTATGCAATAAATAAGATGTGTAAATATGTTAATTAGCCATGTCAACATTTCCGCGAGTATAGTGAAGTGCACGTTAAAACCCACGAGTCAGTCACCGTTGATTGAGTTACTTTCCTTCCCTTATTTGTATGTAAATAACATAGTTTGTAAACTAATTTGTGTGGGTTTGGATTAATTTAATTTGAACGGTGAAGGGTCACGTGGGCGGATGTTTTGGAACTTTCGTAAGCCCTTAAAATGTATGAGTTTTATGGTTATTATGCAGAATATATTAATATATATTATGCAGGTTAATGGGATTTGATTGCATTAATTAAAATCATAACATATTGTATCTCATGTGAGTAATTGGGTGTTAATTAAACATACTTTTGACAAAAATAGGTATATTAATTTGTATTATTAACGATATAACTAGGTACTGGATATTTTCCTATTTCTTAGCCCCAGGTAGCCTACTGTTGAACAAAGTCTTCTAAGGATATTTGCTTATTAGATAAATTGCTATTGAGACACAACCTACAGATTTCATGAAAATATTAATTATTTTATCTAACAAAACATAATAATATGGTAGGTGCCCTTTGAACTTCTTTGAAAATAACTAGTTATTATAGTTGAAATTGTGAATTTGTCTCAATTTGAACGCGAAACTGCGACCATTTCTCGGGTCGGAAGTAAACACCGTGAACCATCGTGCCGTGAACCGAGTGGGACTAGTGGCTCTCTATACTTCGAGTCATAGTCTTAAACAAGGAAGACATAATTCTTCCGTGTTGAAGACTATGCCTCGTGCCTTCTGTGGTCTTAAAGTTATGTGTTAATGTGGTGTGTATTGTGAAGGTGGTGGCGCTGGCGTCGTGTCCGCAGCTGATGAGTTCGCCACATATACCTGAAGATGTGAAGGAACGCGTGCACGAGATACTCGACGATTGCACGTAAGTATTATGTTCAAATGATAAATAAATACACCCAATACCCAACAGCCATACACACAGTCCGCATTGAGGGTCTAGTCTTGTGTCGTCGGTGTCAAAGATCTGAGAGATTTACATTTTCAATTGTTGTGGAGTTCTGTCTGTTTTATTTATAGGTTCAAGTGCGGAATATTGTGCTATGTTGTGGTTCTCTGCAAAAATAGAAGATTTTTTTATTAAATATCGGGTTTAATAAAATCCTAATGCAAATGTTTAGTGACCCTCGGTGGCGTAGTTGGATTACGGTACGGTTACAAAGCTGAGGTTTTGGGTTTGAGTCTCGGGTCGGGAAGTGATAGTAGATTTTTCTATTAATTATCAGCCCGGAGTCAGGAATTTGTGCCCGATATGGCGATAGGCTCGCCTCCTATCACATCGTGGGACGGAACATACAAGGCGAAATGTGGATGTCCTGGTGGCGCCTCTGCCTAGCCCATTGGGGATTAAGGATTTTATGTATGTATGTACTTTAGTTTTGGTGAGGGCATCGTGTCCTTAGCCATTTGTTTGTAATCCGGCTTCTCACTTATCGCGCCATGCTTTATATTCCCATATATAAATACGTATATCTGTTCCCTATCAAACCTGTATTACTGATACCGCCCAGTCATGAACATCGAGTATCCCTAATCAACGATCCACAGTTGGTTTAATTGGCTCACCCGTCCCCCCGCGACGCGCTGCCCCTCGCCTCACCCCTACGACCCCCAACACTACAGAAAGTAATCAGCAGAGCATTAGCTCCTGCTTGTACTGCCTCACTCGATGTGTGATCTCTTTCCCTTAATTTGTAGTCACTTGTTCGGAATTTTAGGATATAAATGACTAGTTTGATTTTAGATGTTTAGTTCCATATTGGGATACAGGCGTGATTTCAGAGTAAGCAGTGACCAATAAATTTTAGTATTCTAGATTTTATTAGGCTGACCTTCCTGCTTAATAAATTTCATACTAAGAACATGGTTTTTTTAGCGGCATTTAGTAATACTCCTTATTACTCATTTGCTATCACCAAAAAAAGCGGTTTTCTTAAGGAGCGGTCCGAAAATTCAGACAAAGAAAAATGATCCCTACTTTAGAAAATAATGTCAAAACAAACCAGCTATTCTTGCCCCTTTTATGAGCTTCGGTAATGTTATAGCGTGACCATAGTGGCTTATTTACCGTGCGTGTAAAATTTCATGCCTTTCTTCTAGTTCTACGAGGTCTTCCATCAATGTGGAGTGCCTTTTTGATTTTTCGGTTCGCTAACTTAGGATAGAGGAGATTATTTACATATTTTCTGTACTAACTATAAAGTAATGTAGCGTGAAATGTACGGTTTATTTCCGCTACTACCTAAACGGCGATCTAAAATTATATGACTTAAGTTAACACTTGTGTCCTATTTTAGTACACGGAGACTATAAAGGCTTCGGTCCTTACATGAATTTTTTGCATCATCAACTGGGATTAATGTCTTCCTATAAGCTTCTCGTTTACAAATACGCCATGATTTTTCTTTGGCAAGTCCTGTATTCATTGATTTTTGTGATGTCTCGTGGTGCTTAACCAAGTCTACCATTCATTTTCGCTCCATAAATCACTTTTATCAGTCTCTTTACATCCATTTTAAATATAACCAAATAAGGATACAATCATTTCCTTATCTTACTCACAGATTTGTTTTTTACTCCATATTTCCTGATTATCACATTGTTGTGAATTTTTTGATCAAATTATCAAAAACATAAAAAAAGTTAAAAATAATCAGTTTCAAACTTCTTAATTCTGTTGCAGATTAGACAAGTTAATTTTACTTGAGCTCCAGGAAGAAAATCAAATTATGTAGTAGAATTAGCAATTCTTTTATGAGATACATTTCCTTAACAACTTTCCACGCTAGTTTCAGAACTACCGTAAAAGAAAATTTAAGTTATGCTTTAAACTAAGTTTTGTAGCTAAGCTTTTCTGATAGGATGGTAAGAAGCCTTGAGATGAAATTGTTCTAAATTATTCCATTATAAAGGTATAAAATGAAGTTCAACTGATACTGAACAGATTTAGAAATCGACATTAATTAATAATTTTATATGAATAGTCAATACCCATATATTTTCCTTCAACATAGATGAATTATCTTCAATTAGTCTTTCATTATTCCATCGTATTTGAAGAAACTCAAAGAATAAAGCAAGCAAATTCCATTAACGTCATTCATAATCGTGGAGATCCAACTCAAACAGAACTACGGGGAGATAAAGTCCCAAGATTGAGTGTTCCCATGAATCTTGGATTGAAATCGTTTCCATACGTCAACCCTCGTCAGCGCGCTTAGCCACGTGACACGCGCCACAATGCCAAACAAAGGACTTTACTAAATCCAAAGAAATCTGTAGACTTAGCACAAATGGAACGCTTTTTTATCGACAAAGAAACGACATTTGTGAAGTCAGATTTGCTATATTTGAATGGGCGGGTGGTAGGACTTCAGAGGATAATGACATTTGCCTTCAATTTGATGTTAATGTTGGACGGTGGCAATCTTCGCGTCAATGGTTTATTGGCATGATTGTAACAGTAAGGTTTACGGTTTGATTCCGTAGTCGGGTAATATACGCGTCATTTCGACTCGAACGACATGATTTGGTCGAGAAAATGTTTTAATAGTGATGAAAGTTGCGAAACAAATTCATAATGATAGCAAACACGCATTTTATCAAAATTCCACATAACTGTAGGAGCTTATTTAATATTATGTGTGACTGCTATATTTATTTATATATAATTTTCACTAGGCAAGGTTCAGTGGGATCCTACTCTCCATCGAACGGGCTGCATATAGTTCGTTCCCGGGTGGCGCAATACATCGAGGCGAGGGACGGCGTCCCATCGTATCCAGACAACATATATCTTGGATCAGGCGCCTCTGACGTCATCAAGGCAGTGCTTACCATGTTCGTTGAAGACATTGACGGAAAACCACCCGGTAAGGACTATTCAGTATACTTCTGCTTGCTCTTAACTCTTACCTACATACCTCAGTATGCGATAAAATAATTTGGCTTGTAATTTTTAGTCCGGCGATAAATCCTTTCGGTAGTAAGCTATAATCTGCCAAAATGACCTAATGTCAGCAGACTTCACTTGCTTTCAAAATGTTAATACTCGAATTATTTGAACTTCTTTAAAAGCATAAGTCGATATTTTTTCCTCTTTTTGCCTTTTGCCGTAGCGAATAACATGTTTTCACGCTAAACTATCCGGGTCAATAAAACGAGTAGCTGTTAGACTGCAACTAGTTCAGCATAAATTTTGTTCTTAGTCTTTATTCATAATAGTACTTTGGACGATAGCGAAATATAATTAATTATTTATTTCCAGCAATTATGATCCCGATCCCCCAGTACCCGCTGTTCTCCGGCACTCTCTCGGAGCTGGGTCTCCGCCAGGCGAACTACTACTTGGACGAGGAGAACGAGTGGGCCTTGCAGGAGTCGGAGCTGGAGCGGTGCTGGCGAGACGCGAGCGATAACTCCAGGGTGCGGGCTATCGTGGTCATCAACCCTGGAAACCCTACGGGACAGGTAAATACACACACATACATACATAACGCTTTCGTCTATATCTCCGAAGAGACAAACAGAAGTGATACTAGTGCCACCCATAACTTGCCCAGCTTATTTTCGTCCAAAATGTGATAAGGTGGTCTATCCCGTGGGGATACCACCTTATCAAATTTTAGACAAGTATAATTGTATAGCTAGATATGGCTCATAGCCTATATTGCTGCTACAGGACGAGGAAGGCGAGATACGCGTCCCTTTTTTGAACACGACCATCGTCCGAAAGAGAGAGATCAAGACTTTAATCCATCACGCTAGCCAAGTGCAGAACTATGATAAACTTACGTATCTTTTAAAAAATTCTCAGGAATGCAAGTTTGCTAACGATGTTTTCTTCAATCTTAACAATATAATCTAATCCTTATGTTATCACATGTAGTCTGAAGTGCATGCCTTGGCCGCAAACCTCTGACCTTTGATTGGTCTGGTGCAAAGCCAACTAGATAATTCCGAGATTAGATAACTTGGGATTAATTGCATCATTTGGTAACCCCAACCTCAGTGTTTAACCTACACGTGGGACGGATGTCGAAGGTTGTAGGAGGTCTGGGTGCTGGCTGTTTTTAACAACTCCGTGTGGAAATCCTTGGGAGGGATAAAGACAAGTGTACAGCAATGAACACCTGTTGTTGAAAATGATGATTCAGAATTACATAATTTATTTTACCTAGATATACTTGGTTTGCGGTTTGGAGGGCAGTACAGCTTGTGCGGGATTTTTAACGTGAAAAACCTGAATTGCTTTGAGTGGATAATTTGCAGAGAGGATTAATGTCAAGTGGGCGTCTGGATATGAAATCATAAGGCATTTTTTGCAACATAAATTACATCTTGTTAAACGTATTTTGGTTTGGTAGTATTTTTTTAACTAAGTATGGGTTGTGAACCGTGAAGTCTTGGGTTTTGATATGCAGGCCGAACATACTATTTTGTCAGAGGTTTCAGTTTAGAAAATGAGTTGCTTGACCGAAATTTTTATATGGCGATAGGTGCATTCCTTATTAGCACATGAAGTCGGTTAAAAACAACTGTAATCTAATGGAGTAATTAAATCTATGCTTACCCTATCAGAGATATTACAATTATTGTTGTATGTAGTATATGTATATTGGGGTCTACGACTAAACTAATATTTATATATTCCAGGTGCTTACTCGTCAGAACATCGAACTAATCATAAAATTCGCGTACAAACACAACATATTCCTGTTGGCAGACGAAGTGTATCAAGAGAACATCGTTAGCAAGCCGTTCTTCTCCTTCAAAAAGGTGAGGATGCCTTCTCTTGTTACAAAGGAATAGTTAGAGCTGGCAGTTTCATAGTTAATGCAATAAGTATACTGGAAAAGTGGATTAATATTGCAATATAAGCTGACTATCAAAGGCTACTAAACGCCTCGGTAGTTAACAAGGTGGAATGTTATTAAAGTTTCAATCACTTCTCCGGCGCTTAAGAGATTCTTATAGAAAGCTTACGGGTACAAAGAGCTACTTTAATATATTTTTTCATAACTAATATAATTTGTAAAAGAAATTGACATCCTCTTATCGAAAAAGGAGGGTCGAATGGAGGAAAAAGGAGAGGCCTTTGCCCAGTAGTGGGACACATTATAGGCTACAAAAAAAAATGACCTCTTGATCATGAAGGTATAAGCTATGTCATAAGATCATTTTGGGTTTCTGGTAAACCATTGGTTATGTTATTTACTTGACCTGATTGATTTTTTGTTTGTATTTTTCTTTAAAAACATAAGTCCAATAGGAGATTATTTAATAGTCGTTATTTATGCCGACACTGCAAAGTGACAACAAAGTAGGTATTTGATGTTATCATTAAGATCGTGCATCAGTGCATAGTCAGTTATTCCTAGTCATTAAACACATATTATAGTGTTGTATTTAATTATGTTCTGATATCTCGCTCACGTAATCAAGCATTATATTAAGTTGATGATGATAATAGGAAAAAATTATATCTTATTAATATAATAGTATATTTTTCGTATTTAATTATACTTTTTGTTGTAGAAAAAGCATAAATGTCCTTTAAATTTAAGCACATCAAGTTAACATTACATGTAATATGATGTGCATAACAGACATCATTTTTAACAATTTACATAAATATTGTAACCAGTTCTTATATTGTGTACATGTACATCAATATATAGATGCTCACAACTCTCATTAATTATTTTTGATCTAAGAACTACGAATCCATTTATTAAGATGATTAATCTTTACTGTACTCTATTTATCCATTTTCGCCCACTTTTAATCACAGGAATTCTTTACAACCAAGAGTTCGATCGAAACGCCTTAGATAACTTGCACAATGACTAAGAACTACTAAAACATTTACACAATCAAATCAATGAATCGTCATCACCCCAGGTAATGCACGAGATGGGCGCTCCGTACTCGAGCATGGAGCTAGCCAGCTTTGTCACGGCGTCCAAGGGCTGGTCCGCGGAGTGCGGGCTGCGGTCAGGGTATGTGGAGCTGGTGAACCTGCAGCCCCGGGTGCAGCAGGCGTTCAACACCGCCAGGGCGGTGATGCAGTGCCCCACTGTGCTGGGACAGTGCATCTTGGACTGTGTGGTTAGTAACTTTATTCATTTGACAGTCTTTGTGGCGCAGCTGGTTAGACGCCCGTAGTGAAACGGTAGGCCACAGGTTCGATCCCCGAGACAAATGTTTATATGATTCGTAGGTTTGTCTCGGGTCTGGGTGCTTGAGAGACCGAAAAGTCTCTCGTAGTTTCTGATACTCGCGACATAAGGCGATTCATAATGTGGTGTCAGGATTATTTAAATAAGTGTAATTATTTATTTCATTTTTTTCGACTCAGTACCCAGCCTGGAATTTTTTTAAATAAATATAACTTGTAGGCTGGACAAGCGGTTTAAAAACCCAAATTTTAATTGGATCAGATTAAATCAGGAACTAGAACCGACTTTTTGTCGGATAATGAAAAATGAATTTCTAGATTGTTTCACAATGTCACGTTACAGATGAAGACACCCCAACCAGGAGAGCCGTCGTACGAGCAATTCATTAAGGAGACCACGGACATCCACAGAGTGCTCACTGAACGCACCAAGACGGCATACGAAACCTTCAACTCTATACCGGGATACTTCTGCAACCCTATTGATGTGAGTTACAAAATTAGTTTAAACTACGAGGATCTGCTTCTTAGAAGTTTGGAAACTATGGAGACAATTGTTTGTGAAATTATGCTTCTAAATGGTCAGAGTCATACATACATACATAAACTCACGCCTTTATCCCAGAAGGGGTAGGCAGAGGCGCCACTAGGACACCCACATTTCGCCTTGTATGTTCCGTCCCATGATGTGATAGGGGGCGAGCCTATCGCCATATCGGGCACAAATTCCTGACTCCGGGCTGATAATGAATAGAAAAACCTAATACCACTTTGCCCGACCCGGGATTCGAACCCGAGACCTCAGCTTTGTAGTCGTACCGTAATACAACTACGCCACCGATGGTCAGAGTCATGTTAAATAATACTTAGTATTACAATGAGTCATCATCATCATCATCAGCCCTTCTGCGTCCACTGCTCTCCCATAGCACGCCTACAAATGTGTATTGGATCTAAAATGTCTCGAAAAGCTCAAATATTAGGGTCGATCTCCAAAGGCATTTTTTTTCGTGTCGGGCTGAATAAGCCCCTTTTAAAATCGAAATACGTTTTCAAGATATTTTTTTATATACAGTTCGGTGCCTAATCTACGTGATACAACGCTAATATTATGAATAAGTATATTATAAATATTAAAAAAAAAATCTTAAACCCTAAAATCCTGATCGCTCTGGGTTGACCGAACTCCCGATTGAATGAAAAAAATATTCTTTAACTTTTTAATGAGAAGGTTCATATGAAACAACTTATTTAGATTACATAACAGATAGTTAATCTTCATCGTAATAAAATATTTTTAGTTATATGAACAATACTTTTGCCACAATTTGAATTTAAAATCGTGACCGGACATTTTATCTCATCGCTCTGCGCTGAGGTAAAACATCGCGCTCATCCCTGGTTACGCGTTATAGACACTTTATTCCCCTCCCTTGGGGTAACGCCAGTAGTGGTCTAACCGCCGAGGAGGATACTTGTGTGCTACGTTCCCGCGCTCCAACATTACGAAGGTAAGTTTATGATTGCTCTGGATTTGGTTTTCTAATTTTATGATTGCTATGGCATGTTATTTAAATTAAATAATAAGCTTGTGAATGTTTTTTTTATGTGAATTAAGTGATCGTTATGATGTTTTTTATGAGACGTAATCACAACTTTCTATTGCTTTTAAATTCGGCTATATTTATGATTTTGTGACTTTTTGTGATCGCTATGACTGTGATTGCTCTGTCCAAAAAGACCAGAGCGATGATATTTTGCATTAACTGTACGTTATAAATCTATTTTTCAGCAAATACTATAACGTTTTGGCTATGAGGCGACTAAGCTGTGATTTAGACAACTGCTAACAAGAGGCTGTACAATGACCGCACGGCAAACACTTAGGCTTTTACCAACTTAATAGCGATTCGAACCAAAGCACCTCAAAGAAAACGTGTCACGGGCACCAAGGAAGACAAGCCGACCTTCGCTGGTTAAGCGTTCAAAAAATTACAATCAAGAGAAGCAAATTCAGCTCCCACAAGTGCTAAATAATAGACAGACTATAACTGCAAATCAAATTCAACAATCATTACACAACTCGGACCTGCCGGACAGTTTTTTTGATGGAGTCCCATCTATTTACTATGAAAATTTAATGACTCCAAGTATTTCCGAGGTAGTTTTATCTTCGTTGCAAAACGATAACACCTTGACAAAGGTTGCTGCAGCAGAAGATTTACCTGACTCCGACTCTGATGACTTTTCAATTTTCTGAGCTTCCAATAAACCTTATATTCAATTAAATTAAATTAGTTGATCAACTAAGCCTTATAGAAATTGTATTTTTTTTTACTTGGTGTTAAAATTTGTATCATTATAATTTGCAAACAATATTTCAATCTGATCTGATCATATTCTGAATTGCATTGTACTTTATGTTGTTCTATTTAATTCTTTACTTTCCACTAAATAGTAGTTAAGGAAAATGTGATTATTACAAATCTCTTAGATAATCTTGATAAAACTGTTTTTTTTTTAACTAATATTTAATACTTTTACTTTTAACTAATATTTAATACTTTAAATTTAATTTTAATGAGTCTAAGTCATTTTATAACTATAAAAGACTGTAGGTATTAAAGGTTGATTTCAAAAGGTTTTTAATTTTGTCTCATTAACCTAGAAATGATTTAATTAAGTCCAAATATATGAAACTAAGCCAAAAGTTGATTTTTATAATTATGTTAATTTGTTATTTTAGCAATTATGTTATATTAAATATTTCGTTTTTTTTATTTGTAAGACTGAATAAATAAAACGGCTAAATAAATAATATTTTATCAATATATTTGTATTTTGTTTCACTGATTTCACCATTTATGATTGCTCTGGCACCAATTATGATTGCTCTGGTCGCGAATTTTTTTGAACTTAAATATTTCAATAACTATAAGTGTAAATTGAAGGCCAATAGTAAAAATGTGCTATTTGAATATCATTCTTTTTAATGAGATACAAAATTACCATTATATATCAATAACTGAAAAGCACCAGAGCGATCACACGAATACGCCCGATTTGGAGATTGACCCATTATCGCTTTAAATATTACTGTTGATATCTTGTGATAATGCTAAATTGCTCACGACAGTTAAGAGGTAGTAAGCAATGAATAATTCCTGAATACTTGTGCAACAGGGTTCCATGTTTGCGTACCCTCGTATCGATATGCCGGAGAGAGCTCAGCTGGCCGCGCGGGACCACAACATGAGCCCTGATGAATTCTACTGCTTGACGCTACTCGAGGAAACAGGTGAGACTTTACTGTTTTAATTTGATATTTACGATGTCCATGAAGCTCATATTAGGCTCCCTGACAAGATTTATGTGACAGTTTTCCATTATTCTCTATTGTGTAGACTATTGTGTAGATCTGTCAAAAGTCTATTGTCTATACATGGACACCTGAGGGGTAGTTTGTCGTCGTATTAACAACTCTTTAGATAAATGGGTATGATTTTGGCTTAGCATTATGGTTGAAATATTTTAATTTATTTTGGTACGATTTCAAATCCGTTATGTTGCCAAGTAATTTTGTTAGATCATAATTTATGATTGCTCCATTGGTCTAGCGAATTCAATTTATAGCCGATAAGGCGACGACTTGTCTCTATGAAATCCTAATCGGGACGAAAATAACCTCGCCTCACTTCGGTGTATTGTCAGTAAAGTAAAGCTGCTATGTATTGTATTTGCACTGACTTGCCGCAAATGCTAGTTAATTGCCTATATAACAAATAATTTCCTTTTAATACCTCATGTTAATTAATTTCCAGGTGTGTGTGTAGTACCGGGGACAGGGTTTGGTCAGCTGCCTGGTACGTTCCACTTCAGAACTACGATATTACACCCGAAAGAAGAGTTCCAGTACATGATGGACTCCATCAGAAGATTCCACATGAACTTTTTGGAAAAGTATTCTGATTTATAGATTTAATGTTATTTTGTTGTATTACGCTGAGTGCTAGGAGAAAGTATTTGTTGTCATATTTTTAATGATGTAAAGAGGATGTTGCGTGCAGTTTTAAAACGTGTGTGAACTGTGAACCTTGTTTTGATATGTTGCGTTTTTGAGTTTAGAAATAATACCTAACACGAAAATATACGGTAGATATAATATCTTCGACAAAAAAATGTATATTTTTTGTCTAAGATATTTCTACAAAAAAGCTCATGGTTTATCCTTTTTGGATTTTCTTTTCCAATGGTATTGAAAATTGCCAAATTAACACCTCAATTGTTTGATAAAAGCGTAAGTGCAATATTATTATATGTATGTATAATGAAATGTAATTTTGAATGTGAATACATTATGATTGCCCAGTTGTGTGTGAATATTATTAAATGAACGAATTTAAACGCGTGAAGCATTTATGATTTTGAAATGCTAACGAAATATAATATTTGTGTTGTATTGTACTGTTTAAATAATATGCGATATTAACTGGTTTATTAATATGTTTGTTGTGTAGTAATTAATGTTTTTGTGATTGTGTGTGATATTTTTAACAGTATAAAACTCTGATGTATCCGTCTAATTTAGTAGTTTATAGAAAATAACTGAAGGTTGTGACCAGAATCATTGGTTTATCCTCTAGTATGATGTTATTTTCTAGATAAATTAGGTTATAATTAATAAATTATTAACAATACCCATGCCTTTTATTTAAATCATATTATGAACTTATTTTTGGTAACGAGAGAAAACGAAATGTTTGCACAAATAAAAAAAATTATATGTATTACTAGAAAGTCTCAAAATAAAATGATTTAAAACTGATTTTGATGATTAAAAGTTCCTAATTGTATGCAATTACTTCTATATTAGATAAAACTAATCTTACTTTTTTATATCGCAATATAAATGCTAATAAAAAAATCAGATAAACCGAAAGGTACAAAAATGCTGGCGGCCATCAATTTATTTTTATATCCTAACACTGCCGGCTAATTGCAACATAAAATTACGAAATAGATAAGAAAAAATAAAAATTTAATCAGCCTATTACTTCGGGGCGTTTTCCATACACCAAATATTTTTCAAATAATTTGAATGAGTTTTAATTAAAATTAATTTTAGTGTTATAAGAGCTCGTTGTAGCACAGTTGGAACTTGTCACACAACACATCAAGCTGGCTAGATTTTATCTTGCTCATCTCTTGTGAAAGAAACAAATCCAGTTTACTTCGTGTTTTGACATCTGAACTTCTATTTTGTACCTGAAAAACAATACTTTAGTATTATTGATTTAAGCAATAAACAACTGTACAGCCCATATACGTCCCACTGCAGGACACGGGCCTCCTCAACAATCGATAATACGATTGAGAGGGGCTAGGCTATATAGTCCACCACGCTGACCTCTTGCGGGTCGGCGGACTTTACATACACTATAAATTATTGTCAATTGCTATGACATGCAGGCTTCCTCACGATGTTTTCCTTCACCGTCATAGTGCGTGGTGATTGACTATCAAAACACACATGACTCCGACAAGTCAGAGGTGTGCCCAGGGATTTGAACCCGCGACCACCGTGAACATGTTGGCAGCCGCGTCTGGTCCGATTAACAGGCCACCACGCACTTTAAGCAATATGCTGATATATCTACTATAGATCTATATGGTAGTGGAATGTGTACCTACCCGCAAATACTCGGCCACGCACTGCGAGGCCGCGCGTCGGAGCGAGGCGAGCGACTTCTCCAGCAGTTCCCTCCACATCTGCTTGATCTCCTCCTGGTGCTGGCACGGGTCGCGCGCGGCGCGGTCCACGCGCTCCACCGTGTTGTTGTAGAACTGTCTAGAATTATAATCTATAAACTAAAACTTTATAAGGAATTTAGCAAGACTGGGTAAGTGAATTTTAAATAGGCTAAATGGTTCAACCAAATGAATGCCACAGTTCTTTATACTAACCAATAGATAGTGGTGGCACTAATGACACCTCTGCTTGCACCTTTAAGGTTATAGGCGGATGATTGTATGAATGTATGCGAACTGTAATGAACATTTGCAATCACCTTACCTGTACTCCCGTGACATGCTCTCGTATATGTCCTCGAAGAAGCCGGTTTCCTTCTTGGTGACCACTCTGAACCGCTTGTCGAGGCGCCGCGCGTCATCTTCAGTTATGTATTCGTGTACGCGGACAAATACCTTACAACCGAAGTAATACGATACATTAAACCGCCTCGTCGACTTCCAACGCCTCCGTGAAGCAGTCGGTAAACGCCTGGTAAAACGAGAGGCTGCGGGTTCAATCGAAAGACAAATATTTGTGGTAACCACAAGTATTTGTTTTGGGTCTGGTTGTTTGTGAAACCCAAAAGTCTCTGAAAATTTCTGATACCCACGACAATACAAGAAAATCTAAGACTTTCGTGTTAGTGTGGGATCAGGACTATGTATGTGATTGTTGGGTGTATTTATGTAATATAGAAAATATTATACATTTATATTAACGAACATATATATATATATAGTTACGAACTTATAATTATTACTTAAGATAAAGCGGCTAGCCCCAAACTAAGGAAGAGCTTATATTTTAGGTGCTAGATTTGTTGTGCTAGATTTGTTTAACATTAACATACGTTGTGCTAAACATACATGTATATAAAAAGAACATACATATGTTTAAGAATATTTTTATTGGTAATTATGTACAGGTCCAATTTATTTTACCTAGATTTCTCATCTATCATTATTTATATTACTAATATTCCCTTTAAAAATATCATATCTATAATATGGCAGTTTCCACTAGCTAGTTAAAATCGCTACTGACTTCCTTTCCCCACCCTCCCCTAGGACACGGGATTATGTGCTATAATTAACTCCCCCTAGCAGAACAATGGCTAAGTTTAAACACCGTCCTTTAGCGTTAAATAGTCCTCGGGTCTTACAATTGAATGTAATCTTCAGAGAATATTATATAGGAATTCGCAGGGATTTATTATCCGAGAGCTTTAGACGATCGTTGTGCAATTAAATTATATAATAGGTTTGTCTATGGCACGACTATAATGCGCTTGATGGTTAGCGCAGCACAGTGCAGATAGAGCTATCTACCAATGAGAGATGGTGACCTTTAATCACTCGAAGCTACTATGCCGACCAAGCAGAAACCAAACAACGGCAGGTGTACTTCACACTTCACGGGCAACACATTTGGCGTGGGACGTTATAGTTTTACACTTCTCTGTATGATGGTATCCAGGCAGATACAAATATACTTGTTAAGCTTTTAACCGATTGATTACGACAGGCGGACTTTACAACACACTTGGCATGAATGAATATGGTTTTACACTTCTGTACGATGGTCACTATTCGTACCACTATAAATATCCTACCACGAGCAAGATCTCCTACAGGTAATTATAATGGTACCTTTGTTAGCTGGTTCATCATGTTGCTGAGCATGGCGTTGACCTGTTCTTTCTCCGGGTACTGGTACACACACTCCACCATCGCTCCTGCTGTCACCTGACGATTCTGTGGGGGTTCCGTCTCCTGCTAAATTATCATCATCACCTTGAAATTCAAGGGAAATTGTAGGGAGCCCTGCGTAAAATTGGTCTTTCGCATTGGACTCAAATAGACATATGCATTTAAATACGTTGTGGCCTTTTGGTAATTGACCGGTCGTGGCTTCCGATTGCGTGATCGCGGGTTTGGTTCTACGGGTATACCTCTGACATTTCTTAAGCAATTACCACGTGCAAAAAAGATGAAGAAAAACATATTTAGAAAACCTGCATACCATAGATATTCAAAAGAATTTCTATGGTGTGCTAAGTCTGCCAACCCGCACTTAGTGAGCATCATGAGTTATGGACTAAGGCTTCCAAACTGTAGAGATGTTCTGTATATTTTGGAACAATATAACACTTGCATATTTTGCAGAAAATAAAACAATTATCTACAAATAATGGTCAAACCTTCACCTCCTTTTGTTCGCCACTGTCTTTCGTTCTTTCTTGTTCCACTGCATTATCAACCTCTTCATCCCCTACAAACACTCCCACTGGCCCACCCTCGTAGTCCCGGTTGGATATCCTCAGGTCGAAGGACACCTCTCCATTGATCTTCAAGTCCATACACTCGATTATACGAGTGAAAAACAATAAATACGCGTATCGCATGACTTGTTCTATTATATTGGCTAGTTGACGCATATCGAATGGTGGTTTGGCTGTCGGTTTATTTTTACTTAAAAATAGATAAAAAATATAAATGTACATTATATTTTTTTATATTAATCATTATATTATATTAATAATTTTATCCATATGTCCTATTACTATGCATAGGCCTACTTTACGACAGCAAAGGAACAGAGGTACAACGTCATTAACTTTAATTTATTACCAATATTTTAGGTGTATGACCTCATCTCTATATTTTTAAATTGTCTTTTACGTAATCATGAGAGAAAAATATTGTATTTACATTACTTGGTTTCATGATTTGTGATCAAAATAATTAACCATGAATATATGTACACGCGTAACTTAAAAAAAAAAACAGGGATATTACCACATGAAAGAACAGTGGGTATTACCAATCTCTATCTTACTATCACTTCAATTCAGGTACAGATAACTTAAACACGACAATACAATACAGATTCCAACTTCTGCTAATTGCAGCCCTCTCCTTCACAAGAAATTGTACATCCTAGTAATTTTTTAAGGCTTTCCTTTTTGATTGAAGCTGTTTCTTCAGCGGCGCACGATAATTAGCCTGCGTTTAATTAACTCTTTTAACGAGGACTAAAGGGGTTAGTAGCTGGCTCGAGTATCGCGGGAATATTAATTATAACAAGGTTCTGACTAGATCAAGTTATATCACGCTTTTGAGTTGCTTGGGTTATTAACACTACGCAGTTATTATGTTATGAAGTTAATTTTATAACACTCATCATTTAATTTATGAAGTACTAAAGTTAGGATAGGATATGAACTGGAAGGTTCTGGGCTTAAAAATTGTAAGTGAATGATTTAACAGCGTTTGTACAGAAGTTGGTTAAGACAGCGATGCTAATATAAGCAGCCGCGGGCTCTATCCTCTAGACAAATATTTGAGTTATTCACAAATTCCTATATTTTTTGTGTCTGATTATTGTGGCATCAATAAGTCTCTCATAATTCTTATAATTCGTGACACGTGTGATTTGGATGACTTGTTTTCTGCAAGGGGCTTTATGATAATCCGCCTATTGATGGTCAAATTATTAGTTCTGCTCTTAATTTATCCTATTTCATTCAATGCGTAAATGAGTAAGATAATCACCTCTATCTTCAGCCACAGTAAGTCCACTGTTGAAAGGACTCCCCATGGATCGCCATATACACCTGTGGGAACCGGCCTGCATCCAGCGACTTCCTGCGATCTTAACCACGTCGTCCATCCAACTTGTGAGTGGGCGGCCGACACTTCGCATGCTTGTAAATAGACTTTAATCAAGAATCAAATGAAACTGACCATCAACTGAAATTGCCACGTTATTTTTAGCTAAATAACAAGCATTACCAGAGAAAACTATAATACTTAAAATGAAATACCAACAATGGATATAAGCAATAAAAATTCAACATTAAAGTGGCACGCGATAACAAGCTTAGTCGGAGAATAAATTTTTACAGGCTCACATGCGATAGTGTTGTGGGCGACCGTTGGCGGCTGTGGGCGAGAGTCGTGGGCGAGATACTTTCGCCCACGCGCAGAACATGGCACTTTACTATTATGGTCGTTGGGGGAGATAGTTTATGCTCTATATAAGTTTAACGGCTTCGTTGATGGACGTGGAAAATTGTTATGTCTGTCGTTTTATGAATGCTTGGGGGGAAAATCCCATGCAGTTAAAATGTTATATTTGTATTTCATACGGTTTATTGAGATATTGTCTTTTTTTTCTGGCGGGTCAAAGCGCCTCACTACAGCTGATGGTATGTAGAGTGCTGAACGGCGGAAAACGATAGTCTTCCGGAACTCGACACAATCATGCTAGCCTTTTCAATTGCTTACATAATTGACCCAGGTTTATAGGCATGAGGAAACACAGGTCCGCACACTGTTCCAATGTTTAATGGTGCTGTAGGAATAGGAGCTGGCAAACCTTTCGATTAGGTGATGCTGAAAACTTCAATTTGGAAATTTCTGCCGCCAAGCAGCAGTGTGCAAGCAATGTTGTGTTTTGAACGTACATTGTACCCCATGCTTTATTGTTAGGTAATAAAAAACACATGTTTGGGTGACTAGCACAACGCAACGCAATGCATTGCTTAATATGCATTAGATTTAGAGTGGTGTTGCTTTTATATGACTCTTGCCATCAGGCGGGCGAAATGTTTGTGCTGTATTCTCGGTATTAAAAAAAAAGAAAGAAAGAAAACTCATTTATTAGTCACAAATAAAAAAGGATACATTTTAAGATTCATTGTACGTCCGGCGGGACCTATTCTACTATTTTTATTGTCAATATCATACAACAACAGTGCTTTAGAGGTTCCTATTTTTAGATATTTTTGAGATAAAACACGCCGTTGTTCGAATAACAAGGCCCTGTTTCGGGCACGTGATTCTACGCAAAAGGAGCCCAAAATTTTCCCGACGCCACCATTAAGCTTCCAATGTTCGGGATATCTTTTTTGGTGTCTATTTCTTTCAAAAATTTTGGCAAAGGAAAATAATTTCAGTGTTGCGAAGTTTTGTGTAATTGAAACGTGGGCCAACAAATGTATAATACGTATATATATATATATATATATATATATATATATATAGGTATAGAGCAACTTCTTTGGTTAATCTAGTGGGACTAAGGGTGGGTTGCAGAAAATAACTTTAACATTAACTAAGGGCTAATCAGCCGTCAAATCGACGGTTATGCAATTTTCGGGTTGCATAAAATTAACAATTGTTAAAATGACGTCACGTATAACATTAACATTAACCGTTCAATTTCGGGCGGTTATTGTTAAAGTCACGGTTATCTTTCGTTATTTGTGTGAGTTCTCTGTATTGATAATTGTCATTTGTGTATCGATTTGAATTATAACCTGTACTTTAAAACAATTTACAAAAATACGCTAATAAATTCCAACTTAAAATCGCATCGCATCATTTCACTGGTCACTCTTTTAACTTTAACTATAACAATTATGACAATGGTGCAACAAAAGAATTTTCTATCCCGTGGTCATTGTTATTGTCACTGCTAGAGTTAACTTTACCGTTAACAATAACGTCAGATTTTCTGCAACCCACCCTAAATATAAACTGTGAACTTTTTAATTTGATACTTGTTGCTGGCCATTTTATGTTGGTTTTTCGTTAGAATCACTTCATGTTATAGTTTGACTGTCACTGTAATTTTAGCGCGGCGCGGCAATAAACTCACCACTTATTACATTTTCAGAGGAAAATAATCTCAGCTCACTATAACAACGAGTAACAGAATTTAATGTAAAAGCCGAAAGTTGTACGTTCAGAATCAGCTACGGAATCGATATCAACACTTTTTTCTATAGCCTTATTTTTTTATATAATTAATTAAAACTAAGTAAATAACAGATACCCTTTCCTTAAATCCACCGAACAAACGAAATTGAAACTTAACTCCAGACTATAAGGTCTTTTCTAAATGAACTAATAAACGCATACATTAATAAATCAAATATTAAACAAATAAAACTTTATTTCGACATTTATAAAGATTTTCAAATACGCAAGCAATCTGGCATGTAACAAACGCACACAACGATAGGACTGAATAAACGTAATAAGCTTCCAAAATAAATAATTACCATATTCTCTTTTCCGCATATTTAACTACGTTTAGACAGAGCAAGACGCAGCTATTGTTTAATGAAATTTGAATTATCCGACAAACGATGGCGCGCGCGGCGGAATCTTAAAAAGGTTTGGGCGGTCGGTGTAGGGTAGTTCCGCGAAAAAGTGTGGCGAACGCTTCACGGTGACGGCGAGCGTCGTTTCCACCTGAGACGCTGTCAGGACCTAATTCCCCGTGATTACGCACACGATTA
This sequence comes from Deilephila porcellus, assembly GCA_905220455.2. Taxonomy (NCBI): domain Eukaryota; kingdom Metazoa; phylum Arthropoda; class Insecta; order Lepidoptera; family Sphingidae; genus Deilephila; species Deilephila porcellus. The sequence goes on from LR999983.1 coordinate 14,240,887, forward strand.
GAGTTTAGCCAGTGGCTATCTGAGAATTGGATCGATCGCGGCGGGCCCGTGGAACGGCCTCCTAGGTTTTTTTTTTTTTTTTTTTTTCTCCTGTGTTCTATTTTGGGGGGGAGTGATTCGAGTCGCTGATAGGTGTTGTGAGTGATAATGTGGGGTGAATTTAACCGGCAAAGGGGTAGGGTCTCGCTATTTGATACGACAACCCGCAAGGTTACCCCTCCTAGGTTACCTGCCTTGACGCCTCTTGACATTTTTTTGTGGGGACGTATTAAATCTCTGGTATGCTTCAGTGAAACTACTAGTGTGGAGGAACTCAAAGGTAGGATAGTGGCAGCTTTTCAAAAAGTTAAGAGTGACACTGAAGTTTTAGATAAATTACGTGACCAATTACGCAAACGTGCAGTGAGATGTATTGAGCAAGGTGGTGGACATTTAAAACATATTTTAACAAGAAGTCGCCGTATGAGTGCCATTTAACTTGTAAGTTAATTTTGTTTTTATTTTTTTGTTATTATTCCCAATCTAGTCTGCGTTGTATGATATTGCGTCATCACATGTAATTTATCAGCAATGCAAAATAAATAACGCCTGTATCTTGCCTGCCTGTATGGACTAGGTTATACGGAAGTTAAATTAATAGTAGTTAAGAACCGATGAATGCAAAAAAAGTCTTGTGTTGGCTTCGTGCCTATTACAATGTAAGTTAAAATAGTTCGTTTTGTAGCTCAAATAATAATGATATGCTTACACAGTAAATAAATAATAATTGTTTTACAAAACTACCCGGTAATCGTACGTAATTTGTATTTAGTTTATTGTCGGCTGTTTCCGCCGGCGCGGCGCGGCGCGGCGTTCGGGTGTGGTTCGGGCCAGTCGCGTAGGTACTTGTGTGAATAGGCCTTGTTATATTATACAGTAGTGCATTCTGTGGTAGTGCACTCTATTCGTAAGATGACCATGTTGCGCGCCTACATTTGGTATAACTAATTTCGTAGATAAATAATATTTGTAATCTTCGGAGTAAAATTTCAAATTTCTACTATGATTCCAATAATATTTTTAAGTTGGGGTGTCTGAGGTTGTGAATTATTTCTGTTACACGTTTTATATACAGTGGTAATGGCGCTTCTGTTTACCTCTCCTAGGATAAAGGCGATAGCTGAACGGCTTTATTCATAGACAGATTAAAAACCTATTTTAGCTGAAGAATGGTTTATCTTCTTCGCTCAAAACTGAATTCTAAAGTCGTTCGAAAGGAACAATACATGCGATAACTAATATAGGTTTTATAAAGTGAGTAAGGCAGTAAGTATATATCTATCTAAGTAGGCATGTAGCCGCAGGCACGTAGGGTCTTACGAATAAAACTGTACCCAAGAGGGAGAATATCTATTTGTATCGCTGCGGATACCCACGGGATTCGCCGATGGATATAAAATATGATACAATTTGCCGGCAGGTGCGCGGTCTAATTCGCAGCCGTTGTGGCACTTCGGCTCGAGACAATGACGTTAGATCTGTGGTTTGAGTTATAGAGGAGACCCTCCGTGTTAAAAACTAAGTGGAATTATTAACGAATTTATTTTTATTTATATGCTGATTGCGGTTTATGATGGATTTAAATTCCTGTTTTATTTTATGACTTTTAACATTTTAAAGATAGGTGGCTTTTGGAGATCTGAAATACGCTTAATTGATTAATATTACAGATTACATTCTACAAGTTTATAAGAATTAATACAATTTATTTTTCTTCCTGTCGTGGTCTCAAATGACAGTTTTGCTAATTATGTTGTCTGATTACGTTGATGGGTGTACGGTTAGCTAATGTATGTCCCGCAGTAAGAAGTATGTATGTATATTGATTTGCTTACTTATTATACAAATATTAATTTAAAGAACACAGATTAAGACAAAACTTCCAATAGGATATACTTTTTCATCCTAAGTTTTTCTATAGAATATACTTTAAACGTGTCTTTTGTATATTTTTATGATGTATCGAGTGTGTCGGCAGCGTTCACTGTCCACAAGCAATACAAGCGTTGTGCACAATGCATCGTTTGCGTCCGCCGAGAGACCACCGTTTACTTTGCAGATACGAGCCTTCAACACGAGACATAGTAGGGGGGTGTCCATCCTGGTGTATATTGTAAGTGAGCAGAGATAGATCTGACTCTTTTATTTCTACGTTTATACATAAAACATTGACCATATTATAATAAGAAGAATAGCTTGGATATCAAATACTTGATATTCAGTAAACGTTATGGTTTAAACATTACCACCGTTCCCTTTCTCTTTCTTTTCAATCTCTATATTTAAGGGTTAAAAAAGTATTGTATATGAAATTAATATTAAATGATAATAGTTTATTGAATCTTTCAAATGTACGTATAATGTAATATATTATTTAGATTCAGTCACTTGTTCATTCTACCACCCGGTTCACAAGGATGCAAGCTCATGTTTATACTTGAGAAAGTTAAGATTGAGCTGTTACTAGTGCACCCATGAGTCTCTAAGCGCTTTTATGTTTGAAATAATGTAACGGAGGCCATCATATCGTCATGTCGGCCATATTCAATCCTCAGAAAATGACATTCTTTGAAACCAAAAACTTCCACAAAGCGGATTGCCTGACTAGAGATTTAAATCAGCCATAAGCCCAATGAGGCTCATTTCCTACACCGACCAATAAGATATAATTCATAGTCACACTGAATGGTTGTTATTTTGTAAAGTAGAGCACTGTAGGTGCATTTGCAGGTAGATGTGTGGTTTACGGCGCGCCGCGTCGCAGTAAACTCCAAACAATACGCACATACAGAGCTGTGCTTCACGCGCCATAAACCGGCGCCGTGCCATCGGGTTCATGGAAATTGCTCAGGTTTTATTTTAGCCGGATTTAGGTTATACGAGGCATCATTGAAATCAAAATGTTCTTAACAAACTTTTTAACGCAGCTACGCTCACAAAATTATTATTTATCAGATTTGCATTTAACTTCTAGTTCGTCAGTCGGCAGGCGACATTGGAAGTATAAATAAAAACGAAAAGTTATGTTCTATCCTCCGGGAACACGTGTATGCGAAATGTAATGACGATCGGTAGAGTGGAAGTATTCAAAAAGTCATGTTTAATTAACACCATCACTGCTTTGGAAAGTTAAGCTGTTAATTAGAAACGAGGCGATGTAAGAAATTTCCTAAGCAACACAAGTTAAGTTTCCTTAGTTCTCCTTAGTCTCTGTTTTTGTTAGTTACTACTTACTATACTTTGTTTTTTTTTTTAATTATTTTTGTGGCCTATAAGCAGCGCGTATAAACCCTTGAGGTTCTAGGTTAAATTTCCAGGTTATCCAATTTATTATCAATATCCCGGGTATGGAATTTGTGCCCAGATTGGTGATTGGGGTAGTACTTTTGGTCCATTATCAATAAGAGTATAGGCATAAGCATATAACATAATCATTTACATATCAATATGTTATTTAAAACGAATTAATATGAACAGGGCTCTGTATGTCGGCAGTAAACAAGTTAGCCGTGAGCTGTGAGTGAGAAATTTGGTTGGTTTATACTATTGCCGCTTTTGATTTGAAAGGCGTAAAATGTTTTCTTGTACAAAGTCGACAGGTCATAGTCGTGGAATTACTGTAGTCTTCTTATTATCATCAATCGTATCAAGTCCAATTCTATGATATGATCTATCTGTATCAGCCATTTATTATGCGTCCCACTGCAGGGCACGGGCCTCCTCTAAAATCGAGAGTACGATTGAGAGTGTTTAGGCCATATTGAAGTCCACCACGCTGGCCTTGTGTGAGTTGGCGGACTTTAAATACCATAGAAATTCTTACAAATCGCTATGGTATGCAGGTTTCCTCACGATGTTTTCCTTCACCGTTATAGTGTGTGGTGATTGAATATCAATAACCACATGAGTCCGAAAAGTTAGTCCATTACCAACATCCTACCAAGCACTTTCTCATAGTCTGATGATCAGTTTTTTGGTTTTTCAATCCATTATGACAATAATATTTGCAGCTTCCCTAGCTCCCATATCCTCTCGTTACGTCTTTTATACCCTCGATAATATGATTGTTACAAATGTTGTTTGCAGAGATCTTGAAGCGATCATTATGGTTTTATATTTCTATTGTTTACCTAGTCATTATCGTTCACTCGATCTAACCCTAGGGCAATAGGGGATTGTGTTACAAGACTTCATAACTATTATAAGAGACAACGGATTTAAAATAACCTTGGTTTATTTATAGTATATAATAGATGTTACATGATGTCGGTTTATAAGAGTAGCTATCTGGAGTTCCACAATTGATTTTATAATAATCCAAAATAATGATACGTCACCTTTTAGAAAAATTAGGCTAAGAGACAGTTACCTACTGAAAATATTTCCTAGCACTGATTTGTCTTGAATTCCGTGGTTCTTTATAACGTGAATAGGTACTCGTAATTTTAAGATTTTGTATTTTACTGTGTATTTTGATGAATGAAACCAAGTAAGAAATCAACTAAATGAAACCATAATAATGCTTGTGATATAATATCTTATCAAGTATTTGTGTTAATGTTGTATGTTACGTTGTTGATTATCAATTTCCATCAAAGATAAATTTTAAAAAGCTTCTTGCTGTAATTGTATTATGAACTAAAATAAAATAAAGAAAATTAAATTGTAAATCAAGATCAATGAAAACAGTATCTACTTCAAAGCTCAGATAATTATATCTAAAAGGGTAAAGTTGTAGCAGAGTACGGCAAACATAAGGGCGCGGTTAGCACTCAAACACATGGGTCATGAGGGTTGCGATAGATTCCCTCTCGCGGCGAGGGAGGATAAGGGCACTCGGGGTACTTTGATACCCTCTTCATTGAAAAATAAAGTGATTCGCGCCGTGGTAATAAACTTTAATTTAGAAATTAGATAATGAAAATGTCTGATATATTTACGCTTATTTTTGGTGCTAAAGGTCTCTTGAATTTCTGTAATAATCTTTCACTATGGGATATACTTTTTTGAGCGCATTTCCTAAATATTTTCTCAGCGAACTTTTGGAAGCGATCTTCATACATTTTTCTAACCTAGATTTCTCACAAACCCAGGAATTAATAATTAAAAACCGAAGTGGTGAATTATAGTGCCAGTTTTAAAATAGCGACGAACTCAGCTACAATTTAATAAAACAAAACTAATATGATTAAGGGCCTCGTTCACCATCTTCAAGTAAACCGTTGATTAGGCTAGTCATCGGTTGAAGTCACCCGTAACATCACGTGTCGATTTCACGACGCTCCAGTAACACTAATCCTTTGATTACACTAATCAGTACTTTCCTGGCTACATCATCTGCCAATTAGCGTATTTACTTGATGGTTAAAACAAGGTTCAAATCTCAACCTCCTTATTTATATATTAAGAAAAAAAAAAACACGTTGAAACGTCAGCGACAGGCAGGGTGGATAACATTTGACCAAATTTAAATAATAATATTCTATAATCATTGCATTTGACGCAATATTGAACGAATGATTCGTTCAATTTCTTATGTCATTCACTTAACCAACACGTTACTTTATTTTCACTTGTGAAATCGACGGAAGATACTCTGCACATTTATTTGGCAATTAACGTTAATCAAACATTAACTAAGCAACGGTTTACTTGAAGATAGTGAACTAGGTCATCGATCGATAGATAGTGTCATCGATTTTTAGGTCGACTTTCTCTTATTGAAATGAGATCACCATCGCTTATTCGCTTACTCCCTTATTACCCTTCTACTATAGTTTCCAATGGACAGGTATACTGCGGGTAGAAACTGAAGATTCCACCTGTAAGTAGAGAAGAAAGGTGGATGTGATTCATTAGCGGGTAACAAGTGTGAGTGTTGTGAGCCGTGCGGCGCTCCGAGTGGCCGCTAATTCAGCGCCCGTGCCGCCGGCGGCCGCGAGACTACGATACACTATGCGACATCTTGAGATAATGTTGTAAATATGGCATATTCTTTGGAGATAATAGCTATCCATACGCACATGGGTTTACTCTTCCTACTACAAAACCTGGAGGTAAAACGTATAGAATAGGCACAGAAATGCCTGTTGGATACCAGCCTAGTCCGTGCTCAAAGTCAATGGATACGAATAAAATGAGGGTCACAACTGTTCCCTAACAACTTGCGTGGGGAAATCTCGGATCAAACCCAAATCAAAACAAATCATCGGCATCAAAATACTCCTTAACACTGCGCCAATGTATCGTCGAATTTAAATTATTTTTATATTCTACATCTTAATCCTAATCCAACAAGGCACTGTAACATCGCGGCCGTAGAGGCAGAGCGTTCTCGTGCGGCGTCTAATTCGTCTCTCCCCCCCGCCTGTCGTCTCACCCCCTCCTTGGCCATAGTCGTCGAGCGGCCTGTCTGTACGTAATTAGTTCGCTAATTGAATAGGGATTGCGTTGCGGTTGTATTGCGTGCCTGGTCATGATCGTTGTTGTGTCGCGTCCTTCGTGATATTGGATGAATTTTACGTGTTAGTATGTCTTGTATGGTCGTGCAAGAATAAGGTGTGATGTATGTATGCTGGTGGATGGGTATTTCATTTTATTGGTAACTCTGGTCGTAAAGATCCAAGCAAGCGTGTCGCGGTCTGGCTCGTGTACATTCAGTTCTAGCCAAACTGACAAAGTTTTGTAAACTGATTACACTGCTTTATCCTACAACATTGTAAGTGAGTTATTTTAAAGTTACTTTTTATTTATTTAATTACTTTCATTTATAGGGTTATCACCATTTACTTTTTTTTTCTAGCCTATACTGTCCCTTTCCTTCTTCCACCCTTCTCGATCCAAAGCTTTCTTTCACCAGTTGGTATCAAAATGGTCTAAATCATCTCTCTGCCTTCTGCGCGGCCTACCATTTCATTAATTGCTTAAAATTAATGTAGGTACTCAAGCATCTCCCTGGTAGAATCTCAAGCGCTAGATTAATATCATTCCATCCGCAAACAAATGAAATTCAGGATTTAAGTCTAGCAGAGAACCTCAGAAAAGTTTTTTGAACTTTTTCAAAGGTCAGCACGTATTTAGCTTCATGTGGATTCCATACACAAGCACTACTCTCGAGCTTAGTTCGGACAAGTGAGTTGTAGATTATACATAAATTTTTAACCAACAATACGAAAAATATATCCTTATTATAATTTTGGATACAACCTGAACGCGTCAGCCAATCTGAAGTTACTAAACGTTCCTAAATGCCCAATAATTTCACTTACTTCGTTGTCCTTTAAACCGACACAACAGTCAAATATAAGGCGAGCATCCGTATATATCCGTATATGCTATACCTACCCAATTATCTCTCTAATTAGTCTTCAACATTTTTATAAATTTCCAGATCCAAAGCAAACATTTTTCTATAGGCGCATTAGTCAAAGGTCTTATAGCGAGCCACTTCCAACTGAAATATAATGGTAAACAGTTTACCCGGCATGTTTGAGCGGCCCTCGCGTCCGTGTGACTCAATTTGACGATATTTGAATAGGACCTTAAGATGGGACCGTTGCTTTTTACTCTCTGAAGTTTGCATATTCATGTTTATAAAGAATGCTGCTTTTACATTGACTTCTGTAGTGGATGGTTATGACGTAACGTGCTATTTAACAGAGGGTAGGGATTTGTTTCCGGATATAAGTTATAATAGTTGATTCAGCCTATTTTGTTTTTATCCTTAATTTTTTTATTACTCTATTAGTGGGTCTTATCGTTGTGCTATTATGTACGACGGAGAGGTTTCATGTAAAGTTGAAACGTTTCACAAAAATATTGTTAAAGCAATTGTAAATAAGCCTAAGCAATCTACGGGTAGTTGTAGAAGTAATATTGTTACAGTAGACCTGGTTGTGGTTCTATTTCTATATCCACAGTTAGAGTAGTGGTGGGAGCATGACAATTTGCAGTATAAACTACCTCGGAACCGAGGACGCAGCATTCTACATTCAGTATTCGCCAGTGAAACATTGGTATCCGCGCAGTGCCCTTAAAAGTAACAAGTTGTCGAAGTTAATCGGATAAGTCGCTCATCCGGTAATTAAAACGTCTCGTGATAACAATAATTAATAATAAACGAATATAGACCGGTGTCGTGATCACTGGTCTGATTCAATATAATTAACACAAGGTATTATTTCCGTCATGTATAATTTACTATTAATAATTGGAGCCAGGTAAACATTTACTGACTCAAGAAGCTTTCTTGCCCGGAATTCTCGCATTGTCTTTCATAACGTTGGCCACAGGCGTGAAGCAACTTCGCTGTAGACTATAATATGTTTGTCGTATAAACCGCATTAGCTTTAAGGACTTTAAAACCGTTATATAGCTATTTCTCAACAATATAAAACAGTAGCAGTGTAACTCCTACAGTACGAAAGGATGTTAAAATATTTACACTACCTGTTCTCTGTAATGACAGCATACGAAGGATACAATCGATATTTCGCAAAATGTAACCGGCTTTACATGTTTGGGGAACTGACATTTCACATTCATACACTTCTCACAACACGTCATTCCAATGTAATTTGCCAGCGTCGAGTGACCTGTAATCCTTTTGAACAAAATGATCCAATAAATACGAAACAGAATAGACTCACGCATGTATTTTAGTATAGGTAGGCAGGGAATTCGCTAGTGGTATTATAATCTCACATTTTAATTCAAGCCATAATACCAAACCTACGGTCACCCCGAGCGTAAATTGAAAATCCATGTAACTCATAAGAAATGTTCATACCGAAAAACGAACAACTGAGCTGAGTCGAATCTATAACCTCACGTTAACCAGCCAATAAATTGAGCTAGTCGAATAAATACAACGTCAAGTATGAAGTCATTCCCGTTTAAACGCCGCGCTCGATGAATCAGTCCCTTTGTCCCTCGCAGATAAATGAGTCTTGTAAACAACGGGATCACTGGCCTACACTCCCCTCCCTCCCTGTACAGACTGTACAGAGGGGGGAGGGTTGTAGTGACGTCACAGGCGACATGTGGCCGAGGCGGGAAGCAGCGGAGATTTATTCAGGCTTTTTGTTCGGTAATGAATGCGGACTGGGAGTAATGCATCGCGCTCCTACATAACACGGTGCTACAATGCTTAAATATTTTTGATACCTAAGTCGACGCTTATAGTCTAGTTTAAAAAAATATTTAATATTTTAGTAAAAAACGCCTACACTAAGACAAAATTGATACATTGAACAGTGATTCTTGACTCAGTGTTCAAAGTCACATTACTCGGCAAACGCCTCCCTATTCCTTTCAGACTACGGTTTATTGCGATTTCTAGCCAATTTATGAGAAACTTGTTAAGTTCAAATCTCCACGGTCCACCTATACCTGGGTAGACCACGTCATTTATTTGCCTAGCTAGAACTCCACTCAGAGGAAATTCTTGAACACTGGTGTTTTTAATAAGACATGCCTATATAAACTAACTCCTCTTTCTTTAAGGGTAGACGTGCTACCACATTTCGCCTTGTATCTTCCGTCCGATGTGATAGGGGGCGAGCCTATCGCAAAATCGCCAAATTCCTGACTTCGGGCTGGTAATTAATAGTAAAATCCAAAATCACTTTACCCAACCCGAGACTCGAACCCGAGACCCCAGCTTTGCAATCATACCGTAGTACAACTGCGCCATCGAGGCATTACCTAATAAACTTATTAAATGAAGTTTAAAGCAAATACAATGTCACCTATATTGCGTACTTACCCCAAGTTCCGCAACAGGATGCGAAGTTTAGTACTAAAGGTAAACTGAGCGAAGAACACTGCGTTTGTCAGCACGCGGCGCTAACCGACGTCTAATTCAAAAAGTTTCGCCGCGACCCGCGAGACTGCTTGCTACTCTCTTGAGAAACTCATCTACAGATCATTCACACTTTGTGCTAGTTTTTGTTGCTCGCTGGGGTTTGCTTGCGGCTTACTGCACTATTGTCAATTAATTTTAATTGTCCGTCGACACACGAAGCATTTATAGGGAAACGGAGTAGTTTTTTTTCTTTCTTTCTTCCTTTTTTATTCCTTGCGAATAATACCTATTTTTTTCTGGACGAAAAAACCTTATTACCTTTTCCATGGCGTTTCTTTTCCTTTTCTTTTCTTTTTCCATGTATTCAAATTTTCATGGTCATTGGTTGAGTAGTTACAGCGTGGATGCGTATCAAACAGACTTACATTCGCATTTATAATATTATAGTTAAACTGAATAAATAGAGAGTGATCAATCAAATGAAAATATTCATTTTCCCTTTTCTAAGAAACTGGTTCAGATAAATATTTATATGTAGGTGTAAGCGGTAGAGCCTTGTTGAGCGTCGTTAAAGCTACAATACAAATGTTTTAGCTCGACCGAGGCAGTTATCTTACAGAGAACCATCGCGTTGTAAAAGCTTTGCTGTTCCTTTCGCACGATAAATAAGATTTCCGGAAATCCTTAATATGGTGGTAAAATATGAACTGTGTAGCGACTACCGCATACAACTGTGGAAAACCGGCCTTAGTGACCTCGCGTTTCAGGTTCAGCCTATGTATAGCCAGTTTTCAGCAGCCTAGCATAATTATATCAACGAGATATAACCATTCCTACTTCATACTCTAGACTGCAAAGCACTTTCCATTCTTTTATTATTACTTCTTAAAGCCAGTTAAATATTTGTGCAGTCCCTTAATTTATTATTCTGACATCAAAATTCCCACACAGCATTCAATATATTAGACAAAAACTATACAGCTCATGTTCAGCAGATGTCCGGAGGTGTGTTCCGCCGCACTAAATCACCGGCAGAGGGCGCTACCTGTGAGTTGTGACCTGCACCACTGCACCCCTTGCACCCCACTGCACCCGTACTGCTCTGCGCCTGATTTACAGGCACATAAAACTGTGCACCTCGTACCGACGCCAGATTGCCTTAATGCAACGCCGGGTCTGGTTTGACTCTGAAATGTGCTCCGGTAAAAAATGTAGATAGTAGAATTATGGGGGACTGTGACTTAGGAAATAAGAACAGGCGAGGATAAAATTTCTTTTATTTTCTCTTATAATATTAGATAAATTATGCTCTTGTTATTTATTGAAACCTTAAAAATTAACTTGGAAGACAAGATTAATAAGGGATTATTAAATTTTAATTTTTAATTTACCGGAGCTCGATTGGAAATGTAAGAAAATATTCTCGTTGAAAAGCTGCCTAAATAAAATAATCGTTTTTTGTTCTAATTCGGCAGAATGCAGTCCATCTTGAGGTTGTCTGGAAGAAATCGCCGACCAAAAAGACCGCCGATTGTTACACATATTTATGCGCTTTATGTCTTTGTTTGTGATCATTTGTGTGGTGTAAAATAAAGTATTTATTAATAAATGCCTGCAGACCACCTATGGTACAATATTGTTCTTTCTGACGGTTCTCAGAACCATCAGGCCTTAATGGAAATAAAATCTAAACACGCCATTGTACATTTCGTATAATGAATGTAGTGAATTGATTACACAAACACCTAAGACAAGCTTTTACAACCTTTTCCACACTCATAAAGCTTTCTCATTTCAGTCTAAAGCCTCATAAACAAAATTAAAGTGCATCTGTGTATTAGTACCGAGGCGCCCGAGACTTAAAGATGGTAATCGTAATTAAGCTCCATTTCCGTTGTAACAAGTGAAAGAAAACTCCACAGTTTCAATACACAACTTTATACGCCTTAATGTAGTTCTCAAACCTGTGTACAGGAACGGAGTAAGCGGGGGTCACGGTGGTGACAAGCCATGAGCCCGCTGACCTTTAGTATGACTATTGATTAATTTGTTGCATTCGTTAAGTGTAACGATGGACGCCTTACAAAGAGAAATGACTCGATGGTCGTTGGAAGCCGCACGATCCAACTCACTTTCACCAAATCAATATGGAATGCCTTGATTATGTAAAGCAGGGAATTTTTGGCGTTTGAATATGATGATAAAAATGCAATACCACGACTATAGATGTTACTTTCGTTAACACGATCGATTCTCGATACATGAACCGGACATTGGCCGCTACGTTTAATTTAATTTAAAAGTAATAGTGGTATCAAAATGTGTTTTTTCCCACTGAATGTAGGTCTTGCGCCGCCACTGTATATGTGTACTAAGCTCGAAGCAAAACTAATTCCCATTAATAGTGTTACTGCGCAGTTTTAAATCTACTCCGATAGATTGGAGCGAGGTACATTTCACTCTGAGGAAGACTCGCGATGAATTAGAGATACGCGCGGGGGTGAGGCAAGCCTGGTTAGGAGAGGGGGGGAGGGTAGGTCCAATTGAATTCATTTGGAATGCATTGAACGGGCAAGGAGTAACATCGGTGTCGCGGTACGGGATCGGTTCGGGAATCGATTTTACTCCTTACACGGAATTATTTCTTTTGTATCGATTTTTGTTTAGTGTTTTAGAAGGGTGATTTTGTTATCTGTTTCTGTGAGCAGACTGATGCGAGGCAAAATTAATTTCAATGAGGATTAACTGGATGTAGTTAGTGGGTACAAGCCACGGGTATCAGAATGCTCTACTACACTGACTTGACTACTACTTGATTTGAATGTGTCATTTAAATCTACAATCGTCGAAAATTGCTGGTTGTTAAATATTGGCGCGGTTAATTTATTACAAACCATCTGATGGTGATTGTAATTGAGTGTTTACCAATAATAGTTCCACTCAATTATGCTGGTCTGTTGGAAATCTGATATGCATTGGCTGGGCGTTAAAGGACAGACAACTGCGTACCTACATTATCATGGCCTTTCTTTAATCGTGTACGATGGTCACTTTCCCATTGGATCCGAGTATCCTACTACCCGCTTTGAAATCTCCGACAATACTGTAAAACTCGCTCATCACGTCAGTTTTCTGTGTAAATTAAAAACTAGGTGAGTTTTTAATTCAAAGAACCACTTTTCCTCCATAATAACATTTTCTGAAAAGTTTACGCCATCCATCGGTGGGTTTAAATCACGCGTCACGTCAGCCGACGCAAATGAAAAAGCGATGGAAGCGAGAATATATGGCGTCGGCGAAATGATTGGGACGCGGAAATGCCGCGCACTTCCACCTACAATGTGCATTTTTCATGTTCGGCTTGCGCAGTTTTGCAACGGTTGCAGATTTTTTGCCTTTATACCTGGGGAGTCTTTTTGTAATGTCGGTTTGGTGATCCATGAGTTTTAGTAAGCGAATAGTGAGTATGACTTGTAGGTGATGTTGCCACCATCCACTAAAAGTTATTTTTCTGTCCCTTTGGCATAAAATGTTATTTTTGGATGAACGCTAAAAAACTAAAAATTGAAAAGAAACGCGGAATTTCTTCCATGATTAGTCACAACCGTAGACAGGCGCTACTACGAATTCGATATGAAATATTTAAAAAGTTGCGATAAATGTGCAATCTGCGTCGGTTGGAGAAGTGCCACGAGCACAGCGATGCTGCAACACTCATTAAATTCTCCTCAAATAGCCGCTTTACCAAACTAGGAAATTGATTTGAAAATTGTACAAGCACCGGAGCATTGGTGGGTGGTTTGGACGTCTTTTTAGGGCATGCAAATAACGATACTTGGTTTAAAAAGTACAATCATATCTGTATGGACAATTTTTTTTGAAAAATAACTTTTTTCTTCGCTCAGTTGAAAGTAAACTTTAATGTTAACTTATAGGTCTAGCTTCACTAGTTTCCGAATTGATTTTCGAGCTTAGTCAGACCTATTATAAGATAAAAGTGAGTTAGAAGAAGTTTACGTCTTACAATACTATCTTTTTGCTATTTCTCTTGCTCATACCTATTTTCAAAAGCCAATATTACGCTATGTACCTTCTATCCATATATGATATATATCGTGGGGCACCGGCTCAACTGTTAAATTAGCTTATATCATAAATATTTTTTCAGAATTATTAGTCAACTGTGCCGCTTGCTCGCTTGTACTGTATATATTGCGCATATACCTCATATATCAATGAGCCGGCTAACAGTTCACTCCTCTTTATTCATACGCGCTCACATGTCAGCCTTGTGGCCAACAGCAGTAATGCGGTTTTATGTGAGCATTGTTTTATAGCCCCACGAAATTTTACGAGCGGCGTAATGGATAAATACGACGCGCGTGAGATGGAAGGCAAATGTTTTTGAATATCATTTATGAAACAGAAGTTGGAATTAAACCTATTTAAGTTGGAATTTGTTGAGACGTCAAATCGTCTTGTTTTGGTTGTGGAATGAAATGTTGGATGTGGTTTGGTTATGTTTTAGGATTTATGTCAGGTTTTTAAATGTGAAGTCGTAAGAGTGTTTTTAAGTGGTTTTATATCAATTTAAATTAAACTGTGATTGGGTTTCTTAATGTTTGTCATATCCCCTAAATCCTCGTATCTGGATTAATCGAACCCCGATGTTCTTGGGTATTTAATAAAGTCTTTAGTGAAACTAGCGATTAGTCCGTTTGACTGAAGTGTTAATTGAATTAACAATTTATTGTTAGGATAATGATAAGATCGGTGTTCTTTTGAGACTATTCCAGCACATTCACAACTGCAACTCGTGTAAGCCACTATCCTCCCCGCAAGGAAATTTATCAAAAATAAACTAAAGATAAGAAAGTAGCATTTTCTGACATAAACGATATTTTCAAAAGATTTATCATTGCTCTGGCGCAACCTTACTCTCACCCAGCATTTAGGAAGTTCGGAACAATATATAACGGAGGTTTGGCGTCAAAAAATGCATTGTAACATCCTGTCTGTAACACGCCGCGTGTTTTTGTCAACTCGGCCGGCGCTCGCGGTCGCGACGTAAATCAATGACACAGCGGTAAGGCCGAACACAACGCTACCGAAATCTACGATATCTGATGATTTAAGTACTGATGCGACTGTCGCAATTCAAATTTATGAAGGCTCATTCATATTACACGGGGAAATGTTGCCGACATTTTTTAATTCGTCGCCGATTTGTCGGGCGAGACCGTCGATAATTATGTTATAAAGACTTTCAAGATATCGGAACATTACGATTAATTGGTTGATACTGATTCATATTTATTATAATATTTGTGTCTAAATACTGAAAGAGGCATTTATAAAGCTTGTGTGTACTAAATAACCGGGAAAATGTTATCACTTGTGGACAGAACATTACTATCGTTCCAGTAGATTTCAGTAGCGTGGCGTACGAACGGCCTAACCCCGCATGTTGCGCGACTACACGACACGCGTCAGCAACACGCCGCCGCGTCAACATTGTCGGCTAAAACCTAAAAGTCACAGCGTTCGTATGAACACGAATTTGAAAGGAGCGACGATATTGGTGCGAGTAATCTCAAGTTTAAAAAAGTGGCAAAGTGTTTGCGGAGTAAATATTTATGTATAGATGCACCGGTCTTTTCGTCTCGGTGTAGGGATAAGCTAGACATCTGATGAAACTATTTGATATTATCTTTTTTCAATAATCTTTTCATATATTTTTGGATCGTGTTACTCTTCAAAGTTAAAGATTTCTGAGATAATACTTTTCAAGACTCTTAATATAAAATCGGTGATACCCTCAACAAGGGTCAGGTCAAAAGTACCCTGAACCGACGAGAATGCATAAAGAGATTGATGAAAGTGGATAAAGCGAAAGTAATATGCCAGGATCGAGCAAAGTGGCGATCCATAGTCTCTGCCTACCCCTATGTGATACAGGCGTGACGATTATGCATGTATGTAAATATAAAACCAACAGCTGTATTATTTAATAACAAATATTTAAGTTACTTATTTTCGAATTACTTTTCACAATACTTTTTAACGCTACTCACCAACTTTGCTCGTAAGATTCTTCACATCTCCTAACACTATTACTGGCACATCAAATTCATGACCCTAATTACTTACCACATCTTTTCATACTTGTGCGGCAAACTAAGTGCATTCCCGGCGACAATCTCTCAACGGTCGGCACAAGAATGCAGGCCTACTAAATTCTCTTTATTACCTTATCGTGATGTACAGCAATTTGTCCAGGATCCTCGCTGGAATCTTAGCGTGACAGTAACGTATGGCAGTTGGTTGTAATTTCCGCTCATGTATAGAGGCTGGCTCCTAGTTTCCGTTCGAGGCCAATGGCCGAGGAATACGTCAACGAATCATAGTTCATACACGCTGTGTGTGTGTGTGTCCTGCTCCTTTTGTGGCATCGTTTGGATCCAGTTTGCGATTTCGAATGGAGTTTGCATGGGTTCTGCGGGAATTTGTGGAATGTCGCTCGGATTTGCCGGCGCCGGGCTCGTTAACACTGACGAAACAAATGAGTAAAGCTAACAGTCGCTTCCTGCCGCTCCGCCGATCGGGGCTATGAACATTCAAATATGGGATTTTACTTGTGAGTTGAGCGAATTTTGCTCGCAAATTAATCATAATCAAAGTATTCTTTATTTAAATAATCTTATACAAATGTTTTATCATAATTAGCACTGCCAATGTAACGCAACATATTGTCGAAGTTGCGAGAATAAACGTTGGAAAAGAAGGCAGTTTAGTCTTACTTTTTTTTCACTATTTTTAAAGAAGCTACTGTTATTAAATTATTGAAAATACAAATTAATATATTTGGAAGATTTTATTATGAAATGTATTGAAAATTAATAAAATAATAATAAATCAATTTTAAGCAAGGTTGTACATTATCCATTTTAAAACAAGTATTGCTTTCAAAATAACAAGGAATTCTAATGGTAGAAGCTTCGTTTTGGGGACTCCACCCCACACTGTTATGCAATATGCAAGTAAACTCAGAAATAAAGGACAGTAGACATATTTTAGGAAATAAAATTTCTCCGTTTTCGTAAAGATGGGAAAAAGCTTGCGGACTCGTGATGTTAGCTTTTGTAAATGTGGCTTCCAGCTTAATGTGCTATCAATGTCGACCTCAAAGTATCTAACAATTGTGAGGCTGCAGTAGTTACACGATGCCCTGGACAAGTTCGTAAGATTTGGCATGGGCTTTAATGGCAAGGGAGTTAAGGACATTTACTGCAGAATATTTTAACGCACAAGGCATATAGACCGTTTTCGTCCGATTAAACTACTTGCGACTGTTTTTTTTTTTTTATTGTCGTATAGACAGATGAGCTAGCGGCCCGCCTGATGGTAAGCGGCTACCGCTGCCCACATTGCCCTTCGCAATGCCAGGGGTCCAGCACAACAAAGTCGCTGCCTACCTTAAGGATAGTACTCTCTTTAAGCCTCGTTTGAAGAAGGACAGGTCATAGCGCTCAGGAAACACCAATTGTTTCTAACCAATTGAAAAATAAACTTATCTATCAACTATATCCTAAATAATTCAGTCACACGTTTTCTTAACTTAAGTGAAGCCAACCCATCCCACACCAACATCACAGGGCCTTCTTCATGTTTAATTCTAGAACCGTATTTATAGGCGAAAAGCTTTTTAAATGTTAAGTGGTTTACAGACAGCACCGGCTTCGCCTCGAGCGAGCTGCCTTTATAAATCCGTTCCGTTTTATTATTTAATAACGTTGTGTTTCTCCGGTACTTTATGACGTCTGTATCTTCGTGGGTTAATGGGCTCTTTATACTTGGATAAAGTGTTATTGTATTTGCTGTGTGGATGTAGTCTTGAGTGAATTTCCTAAAGGATTGAAGAAGCAGATGTAGTATTTTTTTAGTTTTCAAGAGTATACAAGGATAAAAGTTAGACTTTGTCAGATCCGTTTGTCTTGTGTATAGAGGCTACTGTAAAGGGTAGCTTTATTAAATAATTGATTAATTAAGTTTTTGGCTTGAAAATGCTCCAGAGTGGCTCAATCAATTCTACTTTCTACCCAGTCAATTATAGAAACTGTAGTAATAAGTATAGACTGGCTTGACCGGGGATACAGCGACAATATAATATGATGAAAACCGACGTGAAGCGACACTTTGCTGCAATGATCCAAACAAGGAGCGACATTGCTGGAGGCCATATGAAAATTTTCTTGTTCCTACTTTTTTCGTTCCCGTTTTGCTCACATATTATACGCACGTAACGCACATACGATCACTTGTTACGAAGAGAGATAATTTAATAAAGTAAAACAAAAAGTAATTTTTCATTATGACTAGGTGACAGAAGAAGTGAGCCTGAACAAGGAACACTGTGTGAAACTTAGGTAATACCATTTAAATTATGGCAACGAATATTGTCTCTAGAGTTTCTTGCTCGTTCTTCTCTAGTGAAATCTGCTGTCCGAACCAGGTGGTCAAACAAAAAAAAATCTAAATAATGTTTAACTTTTCTACGGATTTATTAAATTATTTTCATTGAATAGAGCTATTCTTGGCCAACACTACTACTCATTGTATTGAACCCAATATTTTTGCCAACTTGCACGTCGAATACTTCTATTTAACAGAATGTGGATGTGCGCGGTGCAGATGCCGCAGTAAAAAGCACCACACCGGACGTGTTAGCGACGCCATTGTCAGCTCAAAGGGGCTTAAAGTGCCTCCTGTCATCTTTATTATGTCTTCCCTTGTGTAAACGCTCTATTATGATAGATTTAGGAACCATTATGATAGAGATGCTGCCTAGGTATGTTTGATTTTGTACTCTTTCACTTGCTTCAAGATTGTTTAATTCTCTTCCTCAGCTATAAACACGTACCGACTGCTAATATTAAACGTTCTCGCAATTCATTTTTTCAATCTACAAAAATGCATTTGACTCAAAAATAAGTTTTGCATGCCTTCTTACTGTAATTGTTGGCATTTGTTCATAAAGCTGGTTTTCAAATACAAATGACACTTGAATATTTATCATCGAATACTTTACTAAGTTTCAAGACTGAATTCCTTAGTTTTTTAACTACAATAGCTTAGTATCGCGTGACGAGTGACGCGGCGGGATGTCGTTCCAAGTTACGCCGAGCCTTATGGCCGATAAATCATTAAGTTTATTGGCACAACTTCATAGATACGCAATTACTCGCGTTTTATATTTGGTTTGTATTACGTCGGCCGTTTGCGCCGGTTTTACTGCCATTGCCTGGTTTAACTGCGTGCCTCAGATATAAAGGTAAAGGTTTATGCGGTGTAGGCTTAAGACCTAAGCAAGGGCTACGCTGTTCGCAAAATATACTAACGTTTTTTTATAAGTCTACTAGGTCCATTAAACTTTAAAGGCTATAAACTACCTGGTGATAAATTCAGTGCTTTTTAGATTGAGCATCAACCGACGCGAGTTGGTCTAGTTGGAGACTGTATTTGGATGTACATACAAGAATCCGAAATGTGACAGACTTTTGTGGGTCTCTATGACGGGTCCGTCAAAATAGGCTCCTTAAAACAGTTTTTTAGTCAAATGTGTACATTTTAGGGCAGCGAAAAAAATGTGTATTGATCTTGATCTTATTTATGAGTGGACCATTGTGTTTAGCACAGGTTTCGTTAAATTTTTTCGATAGAAAAAGGCAAAAAGTAACCATTAAAATTGAAATTCTAGCAATTGTAGATGTGTATTATTTATAAAAATATCTTAATAAAATTAATAACTATTTTTTATATTTATCGCTTTAAAGAAATATATTTAATATATTGCTAAATAACGGGTCAAATAAAACATCGCGTCATCGCGGCGTGGCCATATTTTGTTCCTCTTTCATTATTTACTATTTTACGCGCCTTAAGCATTAGTACAGTGTTCGCTATCGCCTTGATACGAATATCCTACCAACCTAGAGTTGTGGGGTCAGGACTATGTGACAGTTAGGGATATGTATTACTTGTTATCTACAAATAAACGTACTATCCATCCATGTGCCACTACATATCTCCAACAAATCAATTGAATAGTTTCCGTTGCAGTATTCCACGCGGACATTTCATTCTATTCCGTGAGAGGCTAACTGCATGCATGTACGACGTGTTTGGAGATTTAATCTGCTCCCAACAAGAAAATCCTAGCACCGCGCTTGAAATGCAGCCAACACTGCATACTCATGTAGATGCCGGGGCGAGCGCGGGGCGGGGCGCGACCGGACGGCGACGCGGGAGGGGGAGGGGGTACGTGCGATTCAGTGGCGATACAAAGCAATTGCACAGTTGAATGTGTGCCTCGGAACTGGGTCAATCCTTTTATTTCCACTCGCATTTGATGGTTTTCCAAAGGTGTATGACGCTGGGCCGCAGTCAGCGCGGCTAGTGGGGCCGATTTGCAGCGATTGTCTGGCGGTCGTATTTTGTTATGCTTGATGTCGCTCGGGAGTGCTGGGTTGAATACAATGTGTTTTAGACTTTTTGAATAAAATGTCTGCTTCATCGTTTTTGTTAAGTGTTGAGGGTGTGGAAGTTAAGCTTACTTTGTAGTTTTAAAGTTAGCAAGAATTTGTGTATTTTGTCTACATTTCATTACACGTATTTTGTACACATTTTGAAATTCTGTTATCTTTGAGAACGTTGCAAAATTGTGAAGTTAATGTAGAATTTTTTCGATGGCGCAACATAATCTTGTACATCTCTTAACCTTACTTTAAAGGAATATTCCATTAGGTTAGTCCCTATACTCCGGTCCTGATTGCGGCGCTGTTCACGAGCTGGCGCGGCCAGCGGATCAAAATATGCAATATAACATGTAAATACCGCAGCTTTTTGCTTATAACATGGAAATAATCTGGCGCTGTGCGCGTTCGTGTACTTATAGTCAGAGTGGTTAGGCCGTGACGTCACACCTCTCATGCCGGCGATATTTTGGTGTTTATAATTGGGTGTGTTTTAAAGTCGGTTTATTGGTCTTGTGGTAGCGTGTGTGGGGTAGCCGTCCAGGATTCGATTGCTAGTTTAGGCGCTTGATGCAAATACAAAGTGTTGCTTTAAGATAGTTTAGTTAGTACTGGGCTATATCAGCCTACATGACAAAACAAAACGAGCCTCGTTCTCTAGATTCCATTGATACATCTTTTTTGAAGTGATAATCCTATTTATGTCTTATCCTTGTCCTATTATCCTTATTTTGTCTCTTTTTGCTGCCGTTTTTTCAATATCTATAATTATCTCATCTGATTTATCTCTACCCACCAGTAGAACAGTCCTGATCAATAGTGGACATTAATTATACAGTGTCTGAACACGGAACGCTACAACTCTGCAAGACTTACTACGACGCAATTAGTTTTCCACCATCGTTAAAGGTAATCAATACCTAGGCATATACAATTATATACAAGCAAAGTCCCAATAAAAAATAAAGAAGTACTACTAATAATAAGTATACTATACCACTAAGCTTCTTCACAAAATATGGCGCTCTGTTTGTGCTGATGAATCGGAGCACGCTGCGCTTTTTACTGCAATAATTCAGCGAAAAGTTTGATGTAAACGAATGTCCGAGGGCGCAATCCAACGCGGTAAGCTTTATAATGTGTCGGAATTATTCATAGTGAGCCGACTCGCTGCATGAATATGTAACGCACCCCTACCCCTAACCCCTTCGTCTCACCCCCTGACACCTCCGCTCGCCCTTAAATTCTTTATAAAACCTCATGCACTAGTGTCCCAGAGCCTTAGTAACACGCCTCGTGTGGAGGAATTTTTAAAGCTGGGGTGTAGAATGCTGGATGTGTCAGTAAGATCTGGAGTAGGATTGTCTGATCCAATGTTGGGATTGTTGGGAGGATTGTTTCGAAGAATGCATTTATGCATGATAATACAGCTTTACGGAATTCGGCTTTTGAGAAATATGTTTTATTCCTTAATCAGATCCAAATCACCAAAAGTTTGTATCAGGCTGATGTCAGATCATCAAATTATAACCCAAAATCCTAGCCATAGACATTAAAAAACCACGTAAAGATAAAAAAAATAAAAGTATTTTTTCTCTACTGACAAGCTGTCTCACTTGATGTTAGAAATTATTAAAAAATAAATTGCTCGTTTGTTTATCAGTGGAGATGTAAGTTGTGAAATGTTGAACAGATGTGTAATCGCGTACATCACATGTGCGATGTTTCAAACATTCATTCTTAACGTCGGAACTTTGCGGCGAGATACGTCTCCCGCTGACGTCACTACGTGCATAACAATTCGTTTTGCTGCGCGTTGAGTGCCATATTTTTAGTGGAGACAGTTACTGGCGCGAGTGGGCATGATGGACGAAATAGTAACTGGTCGAATGATGAATTGTGATATTTATGCTAATTAGTAATAAATGTATGTTTTATTCTTTTGACACAGGCATACTTATATTTTGGATACCTAGACATAAGTTAGACTATCCCACACTAACAGCCATTCTAACGGTTGTAAGTCAGGATTGACAATGGCACACATTTGATTGACAAAGAGTATCTAAGCTCAAGGAGGCTCCGGGAGTGTTTAATTTGTTTGCAATGCAAATAGAAAGACGTCTTTTAGAAGAACGCTGTTTTGGATTTTTGGGATAGTGTTTGCTTTCCAAGATTGTTCGATTAAGGTGTCTAATTAGAATTCTAATTAGTTATGTAATTTCCCTGAGTCAATAACGTGCTAGCTAAATGGCATTCAAGACTAATATATAAACCTTTTATTATAAATGCAGTCTCGGAGTTTGGATACCTTAAAATAATAGCAAAGTTATTGCAAGCAACTATCCCGATCCAAATGCGCAACTACAACATGGTAGGTAGGTAGAATGTTGGCAGGCGAGGCCGGCCTAACGAACTGACGCTAAACGCGCGGCCACGCGACGTGCCCCACCGCTACCCCACAACCCACGCCCCACATCCCACATCCCACATCCCACGACCCAATACTACGTACCACGCTTATTTACACAGCTGATGCTCGCTACATGCAAATATTTCGTAAGAGGTTTCAGCGTGAGCGATGGTTTGGGAATGCATGTATCTTTTACCTATAGGAACGAGATTTAAAATCTTGAGTATTTATTGATAGCAGAGCGGTTGAATCACGATGCACCAGTTGTGCATAATCCACAAAAATGAAGATGAGAAGTGCACTGTTTATTAAAAAATAGTTCAGTTGTCAGTCAGGTCATTATTGCAAAATGTGAATAGAAATGTTAAAGATCGTCGAGATTTAGAGAATGCCGCTGAGCGCACTGAAGACGTAGCCAATCTGATAGTTTATGGAGGTTATTTGTGAGACACGTTATCACATCGATTGAACCGGTTTATTCTTTTATTCAGCAGAAAACTGTATAAAGTGTCATCACATAGAAATTATACATAATCTAAACATTTAGGGATTCTAAGATCGCTAAATATGGCTATTTTGCATGTAACTATTCAAGAGCAAAAATAACTGATTTCTCCTTAAACTAATCGTCTTTGCGTCTTGAAACTCCTAACTTCAAAAGTTTCAAGCAGTTAATACAATTCACAGCAAAAATGTTACGAGTAAGTGCGCATTATAAGCACCGAGTCGCGCCAGACACACAATAAAACTGTGAAGTGTTATCTACATACATAGTCGGCGCCCGGCGCTGCCCGCTTTAAACTAACCTACTATTGGATATTTGCCATTTGTGTAGCGAATTTTACGTCTCCATCGAGATAACACTTCAACTGCACTAGTTCAATTTACGAGTATACTTGCTACTTGTTTTGTTGCATGCGAACTGCATTGAGATTGAATTGGGTTGGTTCCACTTCTATCTAAGGTTCGAGATTTCTTTAGTACTCCTTTTTATTAAATAGACTTGGTGCTAACTATTGCCTATTCAATAAACCCTGTTTAGACTCCCCGTAGTCAATAGCGAGTATTCCAATTTTATTTTATTTTACAGTGAATTGCTGAGGATTGGTTGAAATTCATTTGAGTGAACGAAGTGCCGGCTTGATGTCTTAAAAAAGATGCGTGAACAAATTCCTTTACCATCGAGGATGTCAAAGATCAGACCAAAAGGGGTAGATTAATCAGGAATGAAGAGTGCATTTTTATTTTAGTGTATTTCTTAACGACTTAGGTATCTTCAATAAAGTCCGTACTTATTTCTTAAAGATTGACGTTTTTCTTTACTATTTTCTTAAAATTATCGAGATCCCATTCCAATACACAATAACAGTATAATCCATTTAATCACATCTTTTAAAACCCATCCCTCGTAATAAATTACGTACAATTCCATACAAACCAGCGCACTCACTGTACAGGTATGAAAGCTCCCACGCTAGCCGCCTCGTGTTGTTCAAATTAACATTAAAAATTCACGCCGCCTCGTTATTTGTAATTCATTTGCAGAGCCTTTCAAACCAGGTGTCGTACATTGTGCTCCCTAATTATTTATTTACTAAGTGCGCTTCTCTTTTAAAATATGTTAAATGTTATTGATGGAGTTTATATTATAATATTGAAGGAGTCATTGAGTTTGTCAGGGTCTTATCCGGTAAATAATGAATTGTTTTTCTAGAACTATGGAAATCTGCACACCATGGAAATCTTACAAAAAACTATATAAAAATATATTGTGAAGTCTGCCATTCTGAAATAAGCCAGAGGGCTGCTATGGCCTGAAACGTCTCATTAGAACTGTACATTGATGAGGAGTGCCGTGATCAGCAGTGAACTAGTATAGGCTAATAGATACCTGGCGTAGTTGTACTAGGGTATTATCAGCCCGGAGTCAGGAATTTGTGCCCGATATGGCAATAGGCTCGCCCCCTATCACATCATGGGACGGAACATACAAGGCGCAATGTAGGTGTCCTAGTGGCGCCTCTGCCTACCCCTTCTGGGATAAAGGCGTGAGTTTATGTATGTATCTATGATATATACCTAGTACAGTTTTTGTTAAATAGGATTTAATTCGAAGACAATATTTGTATTTCTACATATAAAAAAAGGAATAAGACAGATTATATCAAAGTCTTCTCACATACTACCACCATACAGGTACTGTATCATTCTTATCAAAATGATTTAGGGATTTATAGGTATATTTATTGTCGACTATCCAACCTTTTTTTCACACTTACCCGTTTCCCCTGAAAGCTATTAGATACCAATAGTATCGAAATTAAAAAAAAAAATGAAGCTATACAAATGTTACACATACATATTTTACGGCCCCTATCATTTACTACCCGATTTAAAGGCAGTTTTAGCCAGAGTAGAACGCCCAAGAAACCGCACTGTTAGTCTTTTCAAAACCAATTTACAATAGGTAGAATAATTATTACAGAAATCGCAACTTGCTTTGATTGCGCTAATGGGTTTCCGCGAACAGTTTCCCACGAATACAATTTAGAAATATGTACCATTACAGTGCACTTACCAAGCTGTACATAATTATTACGGAATTAATCCGGCGAGTGAAACGTTTTTCTGTGTCCGTGGCCGAGTTCCGCGAACTGGTTCACTTTAATTGCGATATTCATTAAAAGTTTCCGCGGCGGCGCGGCGGGCCGAGGCGGCGGGGCGGCTGGCGACATAGGGGGGAGGGGAAGGGTATAGGGGGAGGCAGGCCAGCGCGGCGTGTTGATTCCCAACAATAGCAACGACTTGTTCACAATGCGTTCGTCTGTTTGTGTGTTCCGCTGTTTGGTTTTCTTGCAGACGTTTTGGTATTTTGTTTTTGGTAACGAGTTTTATTTATTTTGTGTATTTGCTTTTACAAAGCGAATACTTGGTTGAAACTTTTGGCTCAAGTTTTCGGTTGACTGTTACCTCTATTTAGCAATTATTGATATGCATTAGGTACGAATGAGTTTGTACACTGGCAAAACAAAGCGAACTGCGGTCTAAATAGAGTACCTATTTAACGGTGAACGACGGTTATCTCTCACTAGTCGACAATATTATGCCGGCCTCTTCAAAATGGGTTCAGACAGGCTCAGTCCTGATCGCGGCACAATTGCATGTGTCACTATGATAGCTTTTCCACCGTATACGGTGAATTTAGCCACAATTCGTGTGGATACATTCTGCCACAAGCTTCATGTTATCTAGCATACTCACTCACCAAATGAAATGCAGCAATGTTGCTTCTTCATGGTGTTTTCCTTCACCGTTATAGTGAAGTGGTTGACTATCAATACACACATGACTTCAAAAGGTCAGATATGCCCTGAGATTTGAACCCGCGATCACCGTGAACATGTTGGCAGCCGCGTTTGGTCCGTTTACCAACAGGCCACCACGCATTATAAAATAACAAAATAGTTTATATAGGTTAGGTTTGAGGAATTTATGCTTCAAAAAAGACTATAGTCACTTACATGAGAATACAGTTTGCATAAAATAGAGGCAATATTCAAAGTTTTTCGCACAGGGATCCAGTTCCAACACATTCATCATACATATTGGTATACATTATTACTTGTAGAAACACTTGACTATTTGAGTATCGACAACTGACAAGTTACCACAGGTGTTGGTATGAAACTAAACGAAGTATTACATAAACATTAAACCGATATTACAAGCCTTACACGAATAGTGTTGCTCGAAGTAGTCGGTACATATGAAATCATAATACAAAGCGTGAAAGCTATCTTACAGGCAAACCACGTCCGCACCAAATATAGCTCTCAGAAAACTAGTTACCGACCAGGATTGTACACTTATACACCCACTTTATCTCTCTTTTAATACATTCCTAACTCCAGGGATTACTATACCTATCCACCAATGTTATCCTAACTTAATAACTTATCAACGTGTATTCCCCACATTGTATATATACAATGCGTACTTGTACGATGTGCAATTTCAGACGTCGCCGTGTAACTGGCAATGGACAGCGCTTTCGTTTTGATCATCAATATCCTTTTCGCTTCCACGCTCAATACACGCGGACAGGCGGGCTTCCTAAGATTGAGCTCGGCTATCCATTATTCCAAACTGTAATGTTCTTAAGATATGGTTCAGAATCCTTTGTAGCTCTTTTTCAGGTTTACCAAGTTTTGAACAAGGATCCATTTAAGATAATACTCTATGCAAAAGTGTTAAGGTAGAAAATCGCGTGTATACGTGCCTCAAGCCTGACAAAGTGCTCATACATAATGTAGGGGTCGTACCCAGGGATCGCGAGTTACCGAGACGGGGCCCAAATCTTTAACCGACAATATTTAAGCAACGAGTGACACCTCCCTGAATGCGCTCTGTTGAAACATTCATACGCTGGAAGTGGGCTCGCTGTATAATGAGCGCGGAATTCCACGGAATCTGTGTCTAAAGTGAAAAGATAAAATGATACGTTAAGAGGCGTTATTGTGCTCACTCGTGGTAAGGTGCTCGCTGTTTTGTGAAAATGTTTAGTGAAATCTCGTACCTTTTGCTCTATTTTTTGGGCTTTTAAGTTTATTAATGTTTTATTATGGAGCTATGGAAAGTTACTGCATATGTAGTTCTGTTAAGGTAGTACATTTACTGGCGATAGATAATAACATCCGCATTGACACAATTATGCCATCAAAATTAAATATTAGCTGAGTGCTGAGGGAAAGTCACAAATAATATGAACAACATATTTTCATATATCGCCTCAAAATTTTCTATTAATATCTCGTGTCAAGCGAGGCAGTGTAATTTTTCAAGATTTGTCAACGTGGCGTTGGGCGGTGTGCAGAGCGGCGCAGGGCGAGGGGCGAGTTGTTGTCACCTAATATTACTTTACTACATAAACAAGTCTTTGTATGCACTATATGTTCTTACACTGCCATGAATAATGAGTACAATGCACTTACAGATTAGTGCAGTGCGATTAATATAGAGCATCCGCCGACGAAACATGTTTATCTCTCGCCAGTAGAAACAATTAGGTCGGCCGACTATATATTTAGATGTATAGGATGAACACGAAACAAGAAGCACTTACATAGGTCAATTTCACTGGTTGTTAATCAGTGTCGTATGAGATTAACTACGATGTCAATACAGTTAAGACATTCCTAGTATGGGAAAATCTTTCTTGTATAACGCTAAATGACGTAATCTTAAAGAGATTTAAGTGCGGTGAACGAAAGTGATAGGTAGAAGATTTTTCATTGTTAGAGACTTGCGGGGCTTCAGTATTCCGACATTAAAGTATTACGTTGATCCTAACAGTAGTTTCAGTGGAGTGAGAAGGATAATCCCTTACTACGGTGTTACTAACATAGGGAGGTTTACGATACACCAGCTGATATTCATAAGGCAATTAGTAATTAATATCGGTGCTACAGTATTAGTGACATTTTCAAAACGTGTATTTGACGCTGGTATTACAAAAGTGTCAATTGGTTTTATTTATTAACACAAAATTGTTCTATTTAATACTAGTTTCAGTTTGTCTTTTATAAGTTCCAATTTTTACGATTGTGTGTTTTTATTGGCGTGGACATGTGGACAAAACGACATCGTTTGAATAACGGATATTTAATTCGCGTACCGAAACCCGATTTGGCTGATTGCATTTAACAGTTAAGCTACCATATACAGAAAAATGCTTTTATGTGTAATTTAAAAGTGTCCATGGTGCAACAAATAACAAACCATGAACTGACAGACCGAAGATACGGATCCATTCGGACCCCTCAAATGACACTTTGTATTTTTTTTTGTTTTGTCATCCATGTATTTTATAAAATACGTATAATAATATTTTAAAACTTGAATTGAAATTGTTTTAATGCGTTTACAGTCAGAGTTTATCGTAAGTTGAGTCTACACTTATTTTTGTTCTAGGTATGATGAAATTGCCTTTAAAATAACTATCAAATCTCCACCTACACATTTCACACGACATAAAACACAATATAAAATCCACCAGTCCAGCACATTAAATCCGCGAGACGTCGGCTACATCTGCGGAATAACCCACAATATTCGCGCTCCGTATAATGCGGCATCCCTTTTTCATTTCTAATGCAGCCGCTCATTATGCCGGCCCGAAAGGCGGTATTCAAATCGTCGGAGATGTACGCAGGTGTACCCGTATCTTTGGCCTTTCGCATCGATCTGTCTATTCCCATTCCTAGAACTATGTAGGTCGCCGCCTCTGTCGTATTAATAGTGAAAATGTTACTGTTGGAGTCTTAGTTTTTATCTTTATTCTGCTAAAATATTTTGCAAGTCATTGCAAATATTTGACAGCCTCCGTGGCGCAGTTGGTTAGACGCAGCTTTTAAAACGAGAGGCCACGGTTTTGATTCCCACACCGAAACAAATGTTTGTGTGATCCACAGGTATTTGCTTAGGGTCTGGGTGTTTGTAACACACGAAAAATCTCTTTTAGTTTCTGATTCCGACACAAGACTCAATCTTGGTGTGGGATCAGAGCTAATACATACATCTCTAAGTATTTAAACTAACAAACATTATAGCACCGTCTTGTAACTAACTAGTATGAAGTGCGTACACCAGGAGAGCGTTATGTCGTAACTATAATCACACGGCCAGCTATTAAGGTGACTTTTTAATAGGTAATATTAAGTATCCTAGGTCAAATTCGACACTGGATCGTGTTTGGGTGAAAATAATATGTAAAACTGTGTTGCACAGCGGGATGTTATGAACGTTAGCTTTGTTACGGTAACTGAAACTTTCATACGTGCAAAATAAAATATAGTTACCGAATCTCATATTTAAAAGTTTTTTCTTAAATCTAATATCAATGTTTCCTCTGCTACCCGGTTGTCTGGACGAGATCGTTTAATGCGATAAGACCGCCGATTATGTCACCATTTTTCTGTGTCTGTTTATTTTTTGTTTTGTTTATTATTATTACTGATGTGATTATGTGGTGGTCTAATAAAGAGTTAATTATTATTAATATCCGTTTCCATAATTACTTATCCTATACTCCGAAATTATTTCATGTTCATAACTGTAAATGAAAACAGTATAATATTGTACATATATTAATATGGCTACTCGTATTATTTATATTCCTCTAGCAATACTTTTCATTGAATAATTGACACATTTATGATAAATAAAATGATTGATAATCACAATTTATAAAGGCGGTTGTTACAATACGCTCGCGGCACTGAAATGACGAAGCTATTATACTATAAGTTATTTATTTCCATATAATGGTCGGAAGTAGGATGTGAGACGGCGACGCAACTCGTAAACAAATATAAATAATGTGTAATGTGTTCCTACATTATTTCTTCGACGAATGAGTTTTGTTCGTCAATCGCCAACTTTTTGCTGGCGGATCAATTGCCGATGCGTCGCAGTGTAACTATTTTTATTACGTTGAATGTCTCAGTTTTAGAATCAAGTTTCTCTGAAACCATGAGATATGACTGTAGCAGTTCGTACACCAAAAATACTTAAATAATTATGTATGTTCTACAGTCTAGCCAGTAAATATATTTTTACTAGGTACATTATTACCGTTACCGTATAAACAGTCGTAAAACTCGACAAAATGACCCACTTAAGAGTGTCACGTACTGGGATCAGTCTGTTTTGTATATAGTCTATGTAATAATTTTAGAAGTGGTAGAGCCACGCTGTTGTCATGACTCAGCATGAATGGGCAGGCTCGTCCGGGGCAGTACCACTGTCTCACAGGAGACTGACGTGAAGCGTCAGCTTCGTTGTCGCGTTTCGTTCGATGAGTGAGCTGAGAGATTGTCGGATGCCTAATACCCATTTCCTCTTTCCATCCTTTTTCATCGTCGATTATCCGTCCTGCTCGCCTCCCAATTTGATAGGCCGGCAACGCATCTATGCTTGTGGAGCCAGGGTTGTGAATGTTCATGGGCGGCAGTGACCACTTACCATCAGATGATTGATGCTGGTTTGCCGGACTTAAGCAATAAAAAAAAAACAATATTGAGTAAGCCGCGGCTTATATATAGTCGGACGCTGTGTTTTTGTTAAGTGTACACTTTTAAAATAATATGTATCAAGATCAGCATCTGGTATTAGTCGTTGGCTCTATAAGTATACATTTTTACTAATTATATCAAAGTATACAACAAACTTGTTCGTATTAATACGACACAATATTCTAGGCCAAATTTACACAATTCATAACTAAATTAAATTTGCCTTGATTTACTGTCGGTCTAAAATACACCTCGTTTATGTAATAATATTTACCCGGGCTCAGTATTAAGGCTACAGGCCATAAAACGGAGCCTACATCAACACCTAGATTTCGTACTTAGGTTTAATAAGATGAAATAGGGTACACGCTACTAGCCCGGGTTTTTAAGTAATATAAATAAAGTGGGTTTGTTTAGGAGGACGTGAAATGTCGGCGTATTAATAGTTAATTTGGAGGCGAGGCGAGTCGAGGCAGTGAGGCGCGGCAGCGAGGCGAGGTTGTGAGGCGTGCAGGGCTCGCTCGACTCCGATGTAAACTCGTCCCACGCGCCGACCCCTGACCTCGTGTAGCGTGCTTCATGTTGAGCAGGGATGCCTCATATTCGGCAGCGTGGCAATTAAAAAATAATAATGTGTTATTTTTTCTTTTATTTTAGCAATTTTTAAAGAGTTTGCATCAGACAGATGTTATTTATGACAATCTGGCTCGTCATTTAGCTCACTACGAGACGATGATTGTGAGAGTTAGTGTCTGAGATGGCATCTTGGAATAGTTTTATTAATAGACTAGCAGTACCTCACATAGAGAAATGTACTGTGTGACGAGAAGAATTTTTTTATGTAACTTATAGTCTCCAAAGATAGCTTTCCACCTACTTCAGCTGTCAATACTAATTTAGATAATTATTGTCCAAGTTTCAAAGCGTTTTATAGTTTGATAGAATGTTTTGCGCAGTATATTTTTGTTCGAAACTGTACGTCGGCCCTCACTAGCGAGCACTGACGAGTGGCGCGCACTTTGCTTGTCCAAATACAGATAAAGCCAAGGATTCGTAGATAAAGTTGTGTCTACATTAGCGGATACATTTACGAGAATTAAACATTCATAAAGAGCTCTCTTTACTCTTAAAATAATTCGCTCACAGTTTAAAACACACAAGCATGTTGTATCAAACGGTTCCCTAATGGAAAGTTACCGCAGTTGATGAATAGCCACTAGTAAATCCTAAGTGACTTATATCTGTGTGTTAACAACCATATGTGTGCCTCTTGGGTGGATTTATTATGAGACTGTTACACACCTCCGGCCGAGATGAAATGTTTTATTTAGACTGGCTTCGCTGTGATTGTACCATTTATTTTTCTGTTATGATCTGTTACTATTATTTTTATTGCTCTGCTTTCTTCTAGCCTGATTGTCACATGGCTGGTATGGGTCTCATTGACCCTTGAGAGGTGTTATATTTTAATGTTTATATCCCATAATAGACTTTATATTCCATAGAAATTCTTGTAAAGAACTTCAAAACATGTAGTTTTCTCGCTATTTTATTGTGACTAAAACTTCCTATTTATAAATTGAAACGTTTTGATATTCACGAAATGGCACCGAGACGTACCTCCGTGCGGCGCGGAGACGGCGCTGCATCCGATCGATAGATCGTAAATACAATTCCACGTGCGACTCTCGTTCAGAAATATCGCGTTCTTCGCGGACGGGATCGTTTTGGATGTAAATGCACACTGATATTGTTTGCAGGCGTCGCGGGGGCGCGGCCGGGGGTGCGGAGATGGCGGGGAAAAGGCAGGGGGTAGTTCTTCATGGCCTCGCCGTGCACTCACCGGAGGGAATACGTAAGTTCGTTTGCGCTTGTCACGGAGCCGCGACCGGCACCAACGTTTCGAATTAAAAAATCCTCTATTTGCACTCGTCTTTTCTGAAAGTATATCAGATGTCTTTGCGATGGTAATGCGGTGCTCTGTGCCCGGATGTTGTATATAACAGTCCCGCGCCACTCCTGCTTGAATCTCGCGGGAGCGATACCGCCGAATAAAAAGCCTCTGCACCGACATAATAATAAAGCGCGCATGCTTCCGCGAGGTGCTTAATATGAATAATTTGTATGGAACAAGCGCATTCAGTGTGGTTTAAATAATGAATGCTCATGCTGTTATTAACTAGTTATTTTATACAGGGCTGATGTTGCGAAGCTTCGCATGAAATCTTCTCTTGGGTGTATTTTTGAATTCAAATTACTATATTTTAACTGAAATTTGAAATGAGCAATAGTCTGTGTCTAGTTTTCATTATTTTTTTAGGATTCATTTGCACAAACTTGTAACAAATGCACAATACCAGTTGGCAGCCACCGTGGCGCAGTTGGTTTGATGTCGGCTCTGAAACAAAAGGCCACGGGTTCGATATCCGCACCGAAACAAATGTTTGTGCGATCCACAGGTATTTGTGTCGGGTCTGGGTGTTTGTGAGACCTAAAAGTCGCTTGTAGTTTCTGATACCCACGACACAAGACTCGATATTAGTGTGGAGTCAGGACTATGTATGTGACTGTCGGGTGTTATTTATTATTTTGTTTATTATATAGCTATACGCCATGTTATTTCTAGAAATTCTTAGTTGGTACGACTGTTTTTTGGTACATGTATAATACTATTAGGGTTCTGCTTTTAACTATTTGTACTTAATTGTAATAAAACCGATGTTAATGACTGCTCTTCAAAGTATCAAATCAATTGAATGCCAAACGACAATACGATATAAGTATCTAATGTCTTGAACGTTGTTCGCGTACACGTTCGTACTCGCTGTAGGGGGGAGAAAGGGGAGGCGTGGACCAGCCGTCACATGAGCCAAGTTCCGATCGCTATTGAATGCGATAGTGGCGCGGGTTCCGTGCTAATGGCGTCACTTTTATGGCGTTATGAATAAAGTTCGCGCTAGTTTGTCGTCTTTCCCCATTCTACCCGTGAACGTGCCCACTGCCCAATAAGGGAACACTGATGGTATGCCAGTATGGGATTTTTCTTGTGGTAGAGGTTTTTGAATATAATTTAGTATATTGTGGCGTTGCGGCCGCCGGGCGCTACCGTGCCGCTGCGCCGTTTTTACTAGATTCGTCAGTCACACTCTAACATCGTGAAGCTGCGCATAAGCTCTCTGACCGACCGTTAATTTACAAGTTTTTACATCACTTCGGTTTGTTAGCTATAAATGTTAATTATTGTAATCGTGCCTAGTTAATAATTATAAGTTATTTACGCATAGCTTGTTTTAATTGCTTGTGCAACTGAACACGCGTTCAGACCACGTCTTCTACGTGACATAATATCACCAGTTTGTATTGAACAGGTTTCGCTAAGTCGACTTAGCATAAGAATTAGCAACATCATACCAATGGTCGTATAATTATATATTACTCGTAATAGTATTCCTTCACACATTTTCAAGTCGACATAACTATTGGATTTGGCCCGCATATAGTATTTCCGCATTATCTTCTGCAACCTTTGTTAGAAATGACCACCTTATTACCTGAACCGATACTTTGCGGTTTATTATCCAATAATTTAATATTATTCATTATTGTATTATCTATAAGTCCCAGAGGGCTACTTGTACGTTCGACTTCATGAATAAAAAATGACAATATTTATTACTCACTGGTAAGAAAACAAAATTAATTCTCATACTTTATAAATTATAATAGTTTCCTTGAACTACCGACACCTACACACACATACACAAACACTCACATTTCCCCGTTAGTCATCAAACCGTAACATAAATATTTAGCCGTCGTATCCGGACTATATCCCGTGAAATCTCTAATATACGGCGATCCAAACAAAATGAATAACGTTCGGTAGACTTCCCGCGCTCTACCGCTCGCTACGCCGTGCTACGCCGCGCTACGTCCCTTTACGTCACGTAGCGATCCGAGCCGCGAACTAACTCATCTAATGATTTATACTTTATGTTTATCTTCATTCATATATAATTTAGCCATTTGGGTGTTTTACGAATGGACGGCTATTTATGGACGTATCTTTAGAATTTATTTGGGTGCTATTTGAAAATAAACTGAGAATTGTTTAATACCCTTTAGTCAAATTGTAATACTTTAATGCTCTTTCCCCACAAAATAAAAGTAAGCAACGATTGATTTCAAGGAAATCTTGTTATTTGATGAGTTAATAAACATGAATTCAAATAATAATAAAAAAAAAATATCCACTTTTTTCTACACATAACTCCGACAGCTCTGAACATGATACATCAATGCCTTTGAATCTTTTATGGATTGCTCAAATGAACACATTTCTTGTAATATTTATTCTTGCCCGTTAATTCGAAAGGTCAAAGGTGGGCTTTGTGACCCATGACCTTTATTTTGATAGGCCGCTCCGCTCTCATTTAGACTATCGTTCACTTTTTATAGACAAAATAAATAGAGCCGCTAGTACCACCCACAGATCTTGCAGTTAGTATAGAACTTGCACTTCACAGTACAAAACTAATAAATACTCTAGACCAATTAGGCAATAAACAGGGAACAACTTAACGGGGTGAATAGGAGTATTGGTCGTCTTGTTTTAATATCACGCGATTATTTTTGGTATAGAGAAGACAACTTTCTGGAACAAAATATCAAAATATAAATTTCAACATAAAATATATCAAATTTCAACCAGTTTAGTTTCAATTCGATCCGTTTAAACGTAGTTATTTCGACATATCTCTGCATTTATGTAAGTAGCGTTGCCATTAATCAGCAGTGCGTACAAACGACGCGAGCAGAGAACACGCTTCCAACTGTTATCTCCAACTTTAATATATCAAACGCCAGTTCCGAACCCGTACGTGTATCGACGACTGCGATCCGAATCTTGCCATTATAATCTTGGGATACTTGGCACCGAATACCAAACACCAGCCATTGCATTTTGAACTTTACTGTTCGTGAAATTGGGTTTTTTTCGGGTTGTGCGCGGTGGATGAAAGACGGGTCAGCAGTAAGTCTTTGCCAGGGCGGACGTGAGTCATTGTCGGCGGTGTAATGAGAAGTACGTGCGCGGAGGAGTGCCGGAGCGATGCGACGCTCGACGACGACTCCAGCCGATAGCAGCCGACACAGCCGACGTGGCTCCGGCACCCGGAAACGGATGCCTTCAATACAATTTGCTGACTCCGCATAAGTATTATTTCGTTTGATTAAAGACACGTTCGTGTCAATTTATGGCGCTCTAGGATTCTGCTTTCAATAGTTGACGATAAAGTTCTGTAATATATTATATTCACCTTCTTGGGTCGTAGATTTATGCTCGAGTTAGCATTATAGGTCTGAATCTAAATATTGAAGTTGTCTGCAATAAGGGTTTGAAGTTAATTCTCTGACACGGCAAATGGATGCCTTTGCTCGAATTGTTGGTAAATTATATTAAAACCTATACATTATGTCACTAAAAATATTTTTTAGTTTTTACTGTCCAGAAGTTCTAACTAAAAATACGTATCAAAATAATTTTAAATATTTAAAAAT
The DNA here is from genome assembly GCA_905220455.2 of Deilephila porcellus. Classification (NCBI taxonomy): domain Eukaryota; kingdom Metazoa; phylum Arthropoda; class Insecta; order Lepidoptera; family Sphingidae; genus Deilephila; species Deilephila porcellus. The sequence continues at coordinate 14,277,307 of LR999983.1, forward strand.
ATTTCGTTGTTCTACCATTCTAGTGACGAAAATTGAGTTACCAGCTCGTAAAAATCCTACGTTATCTTCCCAAGAGTAAATAGAGACTAACGAAATATTCTCCTTGACAAATATTCACCTAAAACTACCACACGAAGAGCTCGAGTCTCAGACGTTCCAACGAGCCCCCCGGGACAAGTTAGAAGTTAAGTTAGACGTTATTGGTATTCTTACGACTGCTCGGGTCATAACAAAGTTAAGCTCGGTAAATAAATCTAAGTTTCAAAGTCAAAGTCGTGCTATTTTTTATTCATGTTAGCATTTACAGGCTCTCGTGAGTACGGACTGCATCGACGCGGAGTGAGCTTGGAAACTACCAGAATTGACGAAGTGAATTTAATTCAAATGTTATTCAGATTGATTGTGACATGACATGTACTTAAGCCCAACCTTACATCTCCAAGAAGTAGGTAAAGGAGCCTTTGGATTTGGAAGTTGATACTCAACCGAAGATCATCGACCTCATTTATGATCCAAAATACTACACACGAAATCCACATGGCTTTACGGTTTACCAACTCCAGAACCGGACAGCTAAATATGTGATAATTCAAATTAAAAAACTAACTAAATTGAAACGTCCATGGTAATATCTTGTAAGGTCCATGTCTACCACTCACTAGCTCTACGTCATGTCCGCATGTCTCCGAGGCAGGGCTCCTGATCGAGCTGACCTCACGCTCTTGACCGACATTCCGCAGCATCGCGTATAAATGCCTCTTGCCGCAGCGTGTATCCGTAATGTGAGGCGCAGGGAGGGGAGGGCGGGGATGATATGTGACGGTAATGTGAGCGCACTCTCGGTGTAGTGGGCTTTGTTTTGGAGGATTAAATGTTTTGCTTTGCTATTTGGACCATTATGTAATCTAATGAGAGAGTTAATGGTATGTATTTACAACATAACCACATACGCGTTTTACATTGACATCTCAACTCTCTATTTTTATCTACTGTTCATTCCACTGCATCTATAAGTCGTCAGGAAGACATCGCCTTCAGTGATAAGACTGCCACTTCTAATACCTGTAATTTACATTTAAGCCTGTATCGCCATTTATTGTCTTGTCTTTGTTTTTAAGGTATACGATAAAGTAAAGTAAATAAATAAAAATAAAATAACATCTGATGTAGACACATTATTTTGAGAACATAATCTAAAATCTTCTACTAATATTACTCAAACTAGGACTTGAACGGAAGCTAAAAGTTCCATAGCCCATATAACGCTACTTTATTAAAACATAAATCATAACACGATATCCAAAAAAAACTCCGTATCACAATATACCTAATGAGCTTTTTATTACACTTAAAAATTATTAATAGGAATAAAAATTAGGGACATAAATTAGTCCAATTTGCCGGTGTTTGTGATGAATGGAGGAGCGTGGGGTTGCGGCGCGGGAGGGTGCGGGAAGGGCGGGGTAAGTCGGGGCGATGACGGATTGTCCAAGTTTGAGGCTATTTGTCTCCGGCGGTGCGCTGGCTGCGTCGGCTTGCGGAATACGTAATGGGCTGCCCCGCTCTGCATGTGCAAGCCTGAATACGTGCTCGACAAGAAGCACATCCTCGGTGTATTTACATCATAAATGATAAAAGAATTTGAAAGATGCATCATTGTATTATATTCTTTGTATCTTTTGTTTAACGGTATGGACTATAGTGTGAGGAAAGAAAATATAAAAGATATATAAGAAAAGAATTACGAAGGCATGTAAAGTCTATCAATGCACTGTGCTAGCGTGGTAAGACCTAAAGAGCTACTCTCGAACGGAAAACCGGGGACCTAGGAACTTCTTTGTCACGGAACAAACACGCGGCTGCCAGCTAGTGAGGTGAATTACAACCTAGTATTGTCTGTGAAAAAGAAAATGCTTACAGTAAACAAACATTTATGAAACGAAATATATCACAAGACACAACTTATGTCGAACAATACATCAATCCGGGAAGCGGCCTCATTTGAATCGCGGACGCAGCCCGCAACTTATTCTATTACATGAAAATACCCCACTATTCCCGACCGTTCGACTTCGTACAGTCCGCAAAACACTAATCGACTCTGAATGGGTGAATGTGGAATAAACTTTAATGAATTCACTATTAATACTTTGTTATTGTTCCCTCTGATGTATGAGACTGTTATTGTTTCGAGTTGCGGAGTTATTGTGTGGAAGGATTATGATTTGTGTTGCCAACGGTTATAATTTGAATATAGTGTCCATGTATAAGGTTTACCTTTTGTAATGAAATGTATGTAATAATGGTTGAATTTCCTACCGAATAGTCAAGGACCTGTAGTTAATAAACATTTGTATGCATAAATACGTGGAAATTAAATTATTTACTTCTATAATAACAGTATTGGTGGAGACAAGGTCTCCTAAAAAGAGGAGTTGTTTTTTGGCCACGGAATAGGTCGAGACATTCGTCGTTAGGAAAAACAGTCTTACAAAGACTCCATTTATTTAAAAATATTCAATGCTTATTATGTTTTCAAGGCTCTATGTCCTGTTATTAATATTATTGGCAACTTTATCAATTCCTTTGCAATTTTATAACTTGTGATATTAATGTCGAGTGTTTGGGAATAGTTGCGCGGTCAGTTTGAGGCTGGTCGCGTGTGCGCCGAATGGAGCCAGTTTTTATCGTCAATATGTTCACTGAATATGTATGTGCCGGATGCGGCGGGAGTGCGGGGAGCGGGGCGTGGGACGGGGAGGGAAGAAACGCAGCCACGGGCCAGGGGCTGTCTTACACACAGAGTAAACGCAGACAGAGAGTAAAAACGAATGAATTATAAATTGTAGTGTGTAAAATTTATTTGAGCATCATTTTTATTTCTTATGGCTGTATCATGTAATATTTTATATAAAAAATATACATCTTTTATGCAAAACTATTACATAAAGTTCTATATCTACCTACCATAAAATATTTTACCAAAAGTACTTATAGATATATATGTAATTTGAACCGGTTTTGAGTAATTCGAAGGCTTTTAGATCAAATTGACGTAAAATAAAAGCCCACTTTACTGGTACAACATGCACTGTGTTCTTGGCCGGCCGTCGCCGTGTTATTGCGGTCACGTCGCTAACTTAGTAAGGGCGCCGCGGGGGGAGGCAGCATCGCCCGGGACGCGGGGTGTGGGAGGGGGGCGACTCTAAGCCTTCACAGAGCGAATAAAGATGAGCCGATAATCGATAGGTCCTGCTAATTGTGGCGAGTCAATTGTGCCGCGTCCGACCCTCGCGGAGATCGCTCGTGCTGAGCCCACGACGAATCTTTTCCGGGTTTAATGACTTGTAATTATTGCCAATTCTATGGGCTCATTGTAAAGAATGGCGGTTAATGCGATGGGAGGGTTCGTGTGTTCGATTTTGGGTAATTATGAGGGAATTAACGTTTTTTTATAGGTTGAGGTGGCTTTGCGTGCTTTGAATGGCGCGTTTGGACTATTGTTCTCCCTAGCGAAGTGCTGGGTGGACAAACGGAGTTTAATGATCGGACTAATTATTAATATATTGTATAGTACACTTTATTTTTTCTGACTACAGCCCCGTCTAGTTATTAGCTACAGAGCCATCCAGGTGATGTGCTGAACGGCGACAGACATTAGTTCCTCGTTATTTGACATAGTTATGTCGGGCTGTTTAATTGCTTTTTCAAGCAGACCTTAAAAAAAAACAATGGGAGATTTTTTTATGTCGTCGGTGATCAATTAAATATGAATTATGTATATATGGACAGTAGCTCCATTATCGGGTAATAATTCTATAAATACTGTCCTTAAACTGCTGAAAATGTTACAAACAAGTTACGATATCTAAAACCAAGCACACAATGTCACAGGCAAAAGTTACAGAATATTGACAACTAAACTAAACTAACTGTAATATTAGTGTATTGATTATTAACTAAAGCGACAGTAACCGCAGCAGGCAACAGTACGGGCAGTAAACGTTGTTCCAAGTTGCAAGTTTCTCGGCAACGACCACACCGATACAACCGCGGGTAATAATGCTAAACGTATTCAATACTAGTTTCACTGTTTAGTTAGAGGCGCTATAGAATCAGTAAGTGAAATTAACTTTGTAAACAAAAGGGTACTTGAATGGAATGGAAGTTGCATGAACTCAGCTAATTCGTGTTTCAACCATATACAAAACTTGTATAGTATCAAAAATTACGAGAAACTTATTGCTCAGTGGTCACATTACATCTAGATCCGGAACAAATATTTGCGAGCCACACAAACATTTGTCTTGGTATAGTGATCGAACCCGTGACCCCACTTTTCACGGCTGCCTACTTAACAATGCCTTATTGCTTGTAGATGATCAAGCTTTAAAAATGAACGGGAAAATGACGACAGGCCAAAAAAAAAGTTGGGGCTTCGCTAATCTGTGACAACACCTGCGACAACCTGCGAAATCACATTAGCTTTTTGGAAGATATCGATTCCCCTACAGTCCAACCGGTTCATAATATACTAAACCTTTGTTTGTCTGTAAACTGTCTTACTACATACTGTATCAGCATATACCTCCCACTGCAGGGCACGGGCCTACTCTAAAATCGAGAGAATCGATTGAGAGTGGTTAGGCCATATAGTCCACCACGCTAGCCTAGTGCGGGTTGGCGGACTTACACACCGTAGAAATTCTTTAAAATCGCTACGGTATGCAGGTTTCCTCACGATGTTTTCCATCACCGTTAAAGATGATCATGTTGTCCTTACTACATGATTTGTTTAAATTGTATCTTGTTTATTTTACCATTGAATTTGCATTGCACATGTTGTATTTTGCAAATTTTTTTTAAATATTATAAAATATTTTTTGGTAAGGTAAATGAGAGTTATTTGTCGTAAGCAGGGAATAAAGCAACAATGGATGAAGGCGCGGACAGATGTCGGTGGCAGAGCCGTCGCCGATCGCAATTAGAGCCGCTTCCCTATTGTATTGTATTCGTAACTCATTTTTCCTGAAGCTGTATTTTATTAATGTATTTGCTGGATTAATAATGATTTATATGGTAGCTAGAAGTACAAAGTAGTTCTGATTGAATAAAATGGAAATCGTGACTATAGCGTTTAAATTGTAAAAGTAGAATGAACTAATAGATTATTCGAGTTATTTGTGGCATCCTTCGTGGCGCAGTTGGTAGGACGCCAGCTGCGACACGAGAGGCCGAGGGTTCGATGTCCGCACCGAAGCAAATATATGTGTAATATACAAGTATTTGTTTTGAGTATGGGTTTATGAGATAAAAATCATTTTTTGTTTACGATACTCACGACACATGTTGTGATTGATGTTAATATGGGGTCAAGACAATATGTGTGTTTGTTGGATGTATTTATTTATTGGTACTATTTACCAATCAATTCCCATCAACTTTAACTTTATGTTAAAGCATTTAACCGATTTGAATTGAAATTCCGTGTAATCATAATAACATTAATATATTTTGAGACACATGTTGAAAACTTATTGAGTTTTAATTATAATATGTATAATATAAGGTGCTTATTTAAAATATATATTGGTGGAGGCTTATTGTCAGCAATTTAGTTACATTACATTTATTTCTACTGTTTAATTAGTCTGCAAGCCTTTCTAAAATAAAATTAAAAATAAAAAAAACTCTAAATACCGTGAAATTCCTTAGCAACCACACTCACAGACATTCCGTCGTTTATTGCACCAGTAGTGCCGGCGCCCGCTCTCGCCGCGATTCAATTGAGATAGTTTCCACGTGTTATGTCGCCGGCGAAATTGCTTTGTCTCAGAACAGCTTTACTCGACTAAGAAAGCGGAGAATCTCGTGTTGAAGTGGTTTAAAACTTTCACGTTTATTAAAGGGTTTTAGTTTACCAAATATTATTCATAAAAGGTTCTGTAAGAAATGTTTTATTTTAAGTCAAAAGTGAGGAGTGGTTTGGTAATCTTTCGCCAAATGCTAGATATGCTGACCAGGTCAAACCAAACACACAGGCTGAACTCGAAACGCAACATCTTTAAGTGGTTCACTACGATGGGTTTTCTACCATGTTGCTCGCCATCCAATGGGATCCAAATGTCCTACCACCACCTTTTCAGTCTCCGGCAATCTCATGCACCGATTGAAAAGCATCAGCAACACTTTTACATTCCAAATGTGTGTGTACACTATTACTCAAACGACCATTGTTTAACACATTCTCAAGCAAAATGCTCGAATCAGCTCATTTACATATTGCCTTACAAAGAGTTACTGAAGCAGTTTTTCCGGCGCGTTTCCTCGAGGTTATTAGCCAGGACATGTGCGGCTGCGGCCGGCGGTCGGAGGGGCCAAGGGGGAGGGGAGAGGAGGGAACGAGGTAAGGAGGGTCGACGCAGGTGTTACTCTAACTCCCCTACACACCATTTGTTTTGCCACGCAATCGACTCTCATGTGTGGTCCTCGCAGAACAGCAAACACATTAGATGCTAACACTTAAATAACATAAAATAATAAACGGGCGTTGATTGAAGTCGACAGGATGTGTACCGTAAGATCCTGAGTTTGATTCCCAATTCAATTGATATACATTTTGTGACATTTCGATTATAAACATTACTTGTGAGCGGATTCTTATTTGTACGCTACATGAAAATAGGCTCGCCCTCTATCTCTAAGGATAGTAATAAGTTTGGTATAAACTGGGTGTGCAACCTCTGCCTACCACTGCTAGGATTTACGGTAAATTATAATGGATCCACGCACTTTAAAGATATATTATGTACACTAAAAATACCTTTCAAAATGAATACGCGCGAAGTACTGTAAGATGTTATCGATCTCTACAATCCAGAAAGTAAATAAACTCTGAAATACTTGAAACTAGCTCGGTAGTTTGAGAGGTTAGTCTGAAAACTTTCTCAAACATAAGTAAATAAATTACTTTATAGTATAGGATACCGATATAGAACGACCTTCACCGAGATGCTTATTTAATGAAACGTAATTTATATATTATTTAATATGCCAATAAATATATTCCATATGGGTTGCCTAACAAATTTTAGTCCAGAGTATTTTTAATTAATAATTAACAAAAAAAATTTTTTTTAAACATTCCTCCCGTTTGATTATTAGATAAATTCGATACCAATCGAAAGTATGAAGCCCATAGAATATGCAAACGTTAGGTTGCCTATTCTTTTCCGGTCACAACTATCGGGTTGCCAGGTGTAAACAGGTAAATCTATACTAGCATTTTGCAACGGTCTGATTATTTAATCAAACTTTAATAAACTGAAAGATTATTTTATTATGAACACGGTGGTATAGGGTTGCCTGCGAAAAATCAGTCCCGAATTCCGGTTGTCGAATTTTAAAAAGTAAAATATCGCTGCGAGTGATAGCATGACACAGCAAAGCAGCTGTTTAAAGTCCGCCCATTTATAGAAAGAGAGTGCGCATGCTATTTGTGCTTGGAAATGAAAAGGATAGCGATAGACTCGTATATGTTGTGCATTATATTGTCGCTATAGATACAAGTGAAAACACGTGCTACTATTTATTGTTGGAAAAAATGAAATTCTATGGGCTTCATACTTTCGATTGGTATCGAATTTATCTAATAATAAAACGGGTGGAATGTTTAAATAATTTGTTTTTTTAATTATTAATTAAAAATACTCTGGACTAAAATTTGTTAGGCAACCCATATGGAATATATTTATTGGCATATGAAATAATATATAAATTACGTTTCATTAAATAAGCGTCTCGGTGAAGGTCGTTCTATATCGGGATCTTAGACTATTAAAATAAACGCTTGTAACGAGCGGAAATTTGTTGTGAAGCCGCTCCGAGCCACAATACTGTGAAGTAATTGGGTTGGAAAACCGTCGACCGTTTATTTATATATTTTTTCAAATAGCAAGCGTTTAAGTAAATGTTGAATTTTCTCATAAATTACGGTCTACAGTTCACAAATATCGCTTTGCTGTACTATATGTTATGAACACTGTTATGTTCAATGAAACTATTCGAGTGTAAGACAACAACTGGTTTATGCTTATTCAACCCACTTTACGTATGATATCAACAACATCTTCCCCTGTAATAAAAATAAAAATAACGTAATATAAATCTTAAAAGACAAAACTTAAATAAACAGATTTAAATCATTATCTTAACATCCACAAACCAAATATCCTTTCTAATAATTAAAAAGTGTGAACATATCTTAATAAAGTACCGAAATAAACCATATTTATATCTAACATTGTATACAAGAAAACAGATGTTGATTTGTGCCAATATTGTAAACAAGAAAACAGATGTTGATTTATTCGAATGCCTATTGTTAGACATGTGCATTTACTTATGAAAATTGTAAATCACTATTCGTGTTACTTTCACCGTAACTAATACTGTTTAATATCTCTAAATGCCAGACAGATTAACTTTTATTGAATACACATTATTTTATAATTTTAAACGCACAAATAATCACAAAACCGCTATCCCCATGTTGTGTTCAATGAAACTACTCGAGAGTCAGACAACAACTGGTTTATTCTTATTCTACCCACTTTACGTATGATATCTACAACAAACACATAACACGAATAACAAGTCGTGATATATTTTGTAGCAACCAGGTTAGCTTCTCCTAGACTCTAGAGCATTGGTTAAGTTGTGTTTATATTACACTGTCATCACTTTCCATCTGATACAATAATAATATGTGTGTGGAGTGATAGTTTCTAGCGTCGTTTATTATCCGCATTAATTGGTGGTAGGAGGTAAGCCGCCATCATTGTATGCGGTGTAAAACCCGTCATTGTAACGTACACAAGTAACTCGTTTTCCGGGTTTAGTTCATCTGATTTCAAGCAGATCGGCGCAATTTTGTGAACCTATGGGAAGTAGTAATGTATCGCCGGCAAGTGATGTACCTGCACTAAACTTCAAGTACCATTAGTTGGATTTTACCACTTTGTTATGCCCTTATATAAAAGCAAATTCCAAAAAGGGCGCCTTTATGTAATAGAAAATACGAAAAATCTCGTATTTTTTACACGAATAAAGAATTTTTGATCAGGTGAGCTAAGCTCGTTTGCCTTCTTATGTACGTGAAAATAAATCGTATTGTGAAGAATAATGAGTGGAATATAATGAGAGTGAATGTAGAGTGGGTACTGAGAGTGGACGCGCGAAGTGGCTTGTTGTCGCGAGTCGCCGCGAGCAGCCACGAACTCGGCCGCTCGCAAATTTTATTGTTATCACTCTTGTATGGAAATGCCTGGACAAACTGCCGACCGTTTACGCCGGATTACTCAGGGACCCAGCAATTTCTTACCCTGTGAATAACAAGTCATGGCATGTTTAAGGCGAAACAGATGTTGAAGTAATATTTGTGTTTGGGTTCTTACTGCTTTGCTCTCTTATGTTTATGGTGATTTTATATTTATTCTTGTATATAACTGACTATGAAAATGTTTATAGAAAGTGACATTAAGTATCAGTGTTTGCTAAGTGCTCACCGACCAGACCTCAACTAACAAATTCAGACATTTTAATTCTATTGTTTACTACAAGTTGGGTATAAAGCTCATTGGTATCACACTTTTCTTATTGTGGTACAGCAAACGGACCGCTCTAATGCCTAATAATAAGTGCGGTCTGATCCACCGATTAGTACAAAAATGTTTTATAATTATTTCTCACCAGAAGACACAAGCTGAACCTGAAATGGGACTCATTTATGCATTAACAATATTTGAATGAATTATTTCTGTGAGTTTGGATGAGTTTGATCAGACATCCATAATCCCCCGTTCACAAATCTGAATAATTGCGAGCATTAACTCCAGGGCCCCCGCCCCCTCAATTACAGCAGCAAGAAGCTCCGGCCCTGGCCGCGCCATTGTCCCGCCTCGCCGGCCGACTTCGCGCGACAAGTTAAATTAAACTCGCTTCGTTTGTAATTCAATAACATGTAGGTATTTGTCGACGATAACTGCGTTCCATATTCTGGTGAGTTCTATGAATACATTATTTAATGGATTATGGGGATTTCTGTTCAGTTTACGCAAGGATGATGGGAAAGTTTCATGGAATATTACATGTTACATATATCGCCTTATTAATCGAATTTTCGTATAGATACATTGTGAGCTTCTAAGTTCAATTGCCGGGCATAGTAATACCTATGGTAATTATGTGACTTATTAGATATATTTAACTTGACTTATTAGATAATAATATATTTGTTTGAACATGAATTTAATGCGATAAGACCTCCATTTCTTACTCATTATAATGTAATGGCGGTCCAAAATTTTTGTTGTGTACATACGTAGTTTCCAATGAAGAGTTATTTATCTATCTATAGATAGATAATAAATAAATAAGTTAGTAATAAACTGACGTCTTTAATTGCAGTGCAAATGGAATAAAATCTGACTCTCATCCACGCGAAAAGAGCTTACACAATACACGAATAGTTACGTTCCAAAATACAAATGACAAGCGCAAATACATTTAATGCCATCAACGGATAATCCTGGAATTCGCTTTGGCGGTTCATTTAGTATGAATGGACCGAGGATGGTATTGGCAGTTATCCATCGGACACACATTAAGCCATCTATATCAATGTATGTGTGATGGATACATTCCGATATTTTATGGGAGTAGGTTTTGGAACTTTGTCAACCAGGTTGGCTAATTATGAGATGACGGACTGGGTTCTATTAGGGAATTGAATAATTAAATTAATTTTGATGATATTAAAGTTTTATTATTTAGTTATTAACTAAGTAAGCACTGTTTATTTTACAAGTGAGTCGTGGTCTTTTGTTAACGAATTGGACATGACTACCACGACAGGGTTGCGAGTTCGAAATTTGGGCAGACGTTCTCGGACCCATGTGTGTATTGATAGTCAATGACCAAGATTTTCTTTGGATTGTGAAGTCTGCCAACCTGTACTGGGTCAGCGTAGGGGACTACGGCATACGCCCTCGCAATCTGACATTGGATCGTAATGTCGTTTGTACCTTTATTTTGGCAGTATTGATCTAATGTGTATTGACTAACCTGCGTTTTTTTGGATTACCAAGTGGAACACTCCAATTAAGTAAGTTTTTCGATTTGATAAATTAATAAACCCGTAACCGGACCGATTTTTATGTACATGTTTATATATCTACTATAAAAGTGAGGACTTACTTGACCGCTCATTAACTTAGGGTTAATAAAAAAAATACGTCAATTTTAAAATTTTATGATCCAATAAAGTTGTTTTTCTGGGACGGAGCGCGAACATGAAATTAATATTGGACGTGGAGTCATAAATTCGTGAGGAACAAATGAATTGCTATTTACCATGGATATATCACTAGAGCGCCAAATGAGTAAGCAGTGAGCAATTACAAGTGAAACAAAATGTGATCAACTTCGTACACAAACACTTGGCATTTTGGATGTAGTGTCAGCATTTTTTTTTTTATTATTACAATGAATGGCGAGACGAGCATGCCATTCGCCTGATGGTAAGCGATACGACCGCTCATGGACAGTAGCAAAACCAAACAACACCATGAATTACAAGGCAATGCTTGGAATTCCACTGCGCTCGCCATCCTGAGACATAAGATTTTAAGTCTCAATATGTCCAGTAGTAACTCTGGCTACAATGTCCTTCAAACCGGAACACAACAGCGCATTTACACTGCTGTTTGGCGGGAGAAATAGACATTGCGGTGGTACCTACCCAGGCGGCCTCTCACATATGAGAGACCTACCACCAGCATTTAGTAATAGAGATTAAAAGATGTGAAGGAAAATTGTTAAGTTTGTAAGAAATATTTTATTCACATGTGGTTCGGGTCGGTCAAGAATTCCACCATGGTATCCCTCCCGTCGTAGTAGACGACCTGAAGGGTCCATCGGCGTCGTTGGGCAAACGGAGGGGGCAATGCGCCCTCACTTATAACGACTCCGCGATATGTGATAAGTAAGTTGTTTGTAATGTAAGTTTAGGGCATTCAGGTCCCCACAATGGAAGGACCAGCAATGATTTGCGCCGGGCTGTTATGCGGACATAAATCTGGGCGCTTCTCGCCTTCTCGATTAAATATTTATCAGTCATTTTTATTGTAAAACAAAACAAAGTGTTTCAGTAAAGGTGTGAGCATTGTCCACAAGAATTTTAAGGTAATATTAAAATATTCTCAACCGCACTAACCAAGTGTAATCATTCACAAACATTCTTCGGACAATTGTAAAGAAAGCTCTGCCAAGGGAAATTACCTCTGTTGATATATACATTTGAACAAGACTGCAATGCCAAGTTCCTTTACATCTGAGGTTAATATGAGTCCATTGAACCTTGCAACTACATGTTATTACAAGAGACATTGAAACATTTGTGAGTGCGACACCGCGTGACGGATGAGGCGGCGGCGCTCGCGACAACTCCCATCTTCCCTCCCCTTCGCCTCTCCTACCATCCCCGCACACACCCCGCGCGATTAGGCCACCAGACGTCTTGCAATTTTGTATACAAGGTCTTTGCCCTCTGCAAAACAATATACAAATAGTAATGCCTTTTTATGAGATGTGTAAATATATTGTTTCATTGTAAGAATTATTAAAGACGAAAGTGAGACTGTCCCTCTCCCAGTGCCTCTAGCCGGAACATTTTGCAGTATCGTAATATAAAAGTAATAGTAAAATTTTGTATGGAAATTTAAACAGCGCCATTGTGAGTGTATTTGGAACTAAAATTTCACAGCGGGAAACGTTTACTTTACTATACGAGAATTACTATACGATGCTTCAAAATGTTCCGGCTAGGGGCACTGATATGGACAGCATGGTGGAAAGCTCAAGCAAGATGTTTCATAATATTACAAACATTGAATCGCCCAAATTCGTGGCTATGCCCTAAACGTATTCTGTTTGCAGAGGTAAAATAAAGAGATCAATAGAAACAGATTTCCGCCTGTCGATTATAGATAAAAATACGCAACAATATCCAACACTTCCTTCATTAGCATTCAGTGTACATCGTTAATAATTTTTCTTCCTTTTCAAAATTAAATTTGGTCCAATTCATTTGAGCGCTGGCGGGCGGCGGGTCGGCGGTATCCTAATGTTGTTTATATTTTGGACTCAGGCCAAATTGTTCCACGAATTTCGACGCTCTCATAATTACTGCGTTGGCTTCCCTCGTCGTCACTCTTCATTTAATGTTACGGACCTTTACGCTGCCGGACATTGGCGGGATATTTATGGCTTAATTGGTGGCGTTGCATTGTCCAGGGAGAATGGCTTCATGCGTACTGGTCCGGTTTGGGTATCAGTGCTTATCTCCTGGTATTCAAATTACTATATTTTAATGATATTGTTGGAATTAGCTTTTGTATAGGGCTAAATACAAAGGTCATAGATACGTTGATGGTAAGGTGAACACCAATTAAGCAATACGGCATAATTGTACAGAAAGATTAGAGATAGTCATGTCACTAAATAAGAGTCTGTCTATAGGTATTGGGCCTACTATCAGAATATGCAATACAGTAACTTTGTTTATACTGAACAAATTATACTGTCATTATTTATTTGAAATATTACCTAAGCGTCTTAGCAACATTGTAGGTGTGTACTGCGTCCGACCCGTAAGACCAATGAAAATAATTTGCATTTATTTGAAACATAATTATGTGCAGTAGAGCGCACATTAAAGCTCGCAGCCGACAACGTTGTGCAAGCTCCAGTCTTAAGCTTAAGAGCTTCAACAGAAAGTCAAGTTGAAAGGAGCCATTAAAAACCATTCCGCAAAGTCTAAGCGTCGACCCACTTAGCTCAAATAGCGCCGGAACAGGAGACTTAAAGCTCGATTCCTGGTACGGGCAAATGTTAATGAATGAAATTTAATTGACATATTCAAAAAAATAACCCAACAACCCATATTTAGTTCTTTATTTGATTAATTTCGTTGCGGGTTGAAGACAAGTAGGCAGTACAAGAGACTCTCAGAGCTTCAATGCATGTTGATTTCATCTCATTGAAATTCGGGCTGCTCATGATCCAGACTTACAGAAGTTGCAGGGCAATTTTGTTCCCTCTGTTGGCTTCTGTTTTGTTTCCTCATTCCGTCTCTTTTTTATAAATTTTGCATATAATAAATAGTCTGAATATTCCCTTGCAACCTTTAATAAATTAATTAGTACAATGCACTTGCTGGCAGGTATTACACATACATACACTTCACACATCCTTCTTGTATACCGTAGTAACCCAGACAAACAGACCTGTCCCAACAAAGAGTTATCCGGTTTCCAATGGCCCGGCATAATATCGTCAATTATTATAAGATTGTCATGATCGTATCTCGCCACTCGATACTCTATTTGGCCTGCACTTTCCAATAAGACTCAGTGCGGTCACTTCACCAGCTAAATGGACAAAGCTTCAAAATACAAAGTCGCGTCGCAAACGCGTGCCTCCGCCGGGAAATACACGAGGGTGGTGACAGGGGAGGGGGAGCGGAGGTAGTGATGCGGAAGGGGGGGGGGAGGTACGAAAAACTACATTCGTCAGTAACGGCGTCTAGTTAGATGAGTTTAGGGACGGCCGCTCGGCTGCGCGCTAAATTGTCGGCGGGATGCGGCCACAGTGCAGCGGGCGGTGAGCCAACTCGGATCAACGCTGTGTTGCTATATTATATATTCAATGGGTTTAGGTCTATTGAGTGTTTGAAGAATGGAAATGAGAAATTGAATATGTGATACTAATTTGTAAATTAGTTAGGGATCAAAGATTTCATTGTAATTTAAAGATAAATAAAAAGAAAACTAATTAGAAATTACTAATTTCAAATAATTTAGCAGAAGGATGTACAAGGATACGTTTTGGTAATGCGGAAACTAGAATGGTAGAAATTTTATTCTGAATCGTTCAAGTAAATACTGAAATTCAAAAAAGAGAATCATTATTTTAAAAACTGTTTCAATCAGCGTAGGATAATACTAATTATTCATCTCTCCACAATCGATACTATTTATTTGGACGAATTTATTTGGACAGTACTGCAGCAGTGCTGTCCAAATAAATTCGTAAAAGACTCAAAACCCTACTGAGTATTCGTGGACTGTGCGCGGAATAAACTCGTAGCGCCGACATTTGTTATTGCAATTTTTCTCGTGCCACTCCGTGCGCTCCATCCACTAATATTATAAATGTGAAAATGTTTCCATGTTTTCTTATCGCGTCTCTTCCAAACAAATAAAATACCCTCCTCTATTCCAGACATGTTTTTATTAGGTTTATGTACTTGTTATATTAATAATGTTGTTAGCTTGACATAGAATTTGAATTCATTAATATTTCAGTGATAAAGATAGAATAAATGATATTAACGGTCAGACAGGAGAGCTGAACAAAAATTTGAATACAACTATTATTATCTATCGCCCGATATGGCGATAGGCTCGCCCCCTATCACATCATGGGACGGAACATACAAGGCGAAATGTGGGTATCCTAGTGGCGCCTCTGCCTACCCCTTCTGGGATAAAGGCGTGAGTTTATGTATGTATGTATTATCTTTCGGTCAACTCTAAGCGGAGTCTATTTAAATCATGGTATACTAGGAACAAATAAACTAAACGTTAATAGTCACTATAACCCCACCGAATTTAGTAGAACACATTACCACAACGACGTCCAACATTGACATAGTTTTCACACATAGTATAATGCCAATTGACGCAAGCACGCTGGCGTGTTTATACCGTGTTTATGTTCCGCGGCGACGAGGAGACGGGGTTTGTTTGTTCCTCACGAGGACCAGAGAGGGGAAAGAGGAGGGGGCAGAGGTAAAAGGTGATAAAAGAATTACCACACATCAGCCATTTATGGCCGTATGATACATGCCAAGACGAGTTTGTTTGTCACAAAGTTCAAATTTTGGTGAAAGGAAAAGACATGAATTTCGTTGAAGCCAATGTATATAAGCACCTTTTCAATAAGACATATACTCGTATATATTTCTACTCTTCTTTAGGTATTTTTTATGAATGGTATGAATAAACATTTAGTCCATCTACTTGTCTATGTTTCTTGTCTACGCGACTACCTTCAGACGAAGGTAGTCGCGTACCAACTGCCCGCGCACTAACAGCTGAGCCGCCGCTGTCCGCCGGAACTAATGGCTGTTTGCTTTCAATTACACCAATTACCATCCCGATCTTATCTATTACCTATTATTGGATTCAAACTGTTTGGAACTTTGGAACTATGAATAATATTGTTATTCCTGGTAGGGTTGCATTGTGTGAACTTTCCAATGAGTAATATTATTTTAAGGTAATCGTACCCCAAGTGGTTAAAAACAATTTCTTGTAATTCCGCGCTGAAGTAGAGGACAAATGTAAATTTAAAAATCAAAGAACAACAGTTACAGTCGTACACTAGTTGTATTTTTTTTTGGATATAAACCAAAAAGGCCATTTAAATAAATCTCATCGTACGCATCGTATTGAATGCATGTTCCATGCCTAATCATTTATTTCACAAGCGAACGAGACCGCGTGGTATTTATTTCGTGAAATAAATCCCTAAATTGAGCCGAAAACAAAATGTATCGGCGCATTCCCGCCAACTATTTCACTATTCCGGATCAATTATACGCGCGCGATATTTCGACGGAGTTTTAAAATATCTCCACTGAAAGCTCGTTTACAAATTCAAATCGGCTTTCATCATACAAGATTGATTTTCCGCTCAAACACAGAGCTTTATGTTAGGCTCGCTTCACACTCCACGACCTCCCATTCAACTTATATTTAATCGAAATGCTATCAGTTACAAATTGAGTGATTCGTTTATGAATGGAATTATTGTGATAAGATAATTTTGCTACTCATAATCTCCAAAAGATATGAAAGAAGAAAGAAATAAAAGCAGTTTTATTGGTCACAACCACACACAATGAATACAAAACATAAAAGAGTGAAAAGAAAAAGGAAGTAATATGCACGTCGTGGCTGTGACAAGTAGGTGATCACTCAGCACAATGTTGGGCTGCAGCTCGGACCGCAGCACAACATGGATTTTTATTACAAAGAATAAGTTACACCAAAAATACAACCACGCCAAAATTGCTGAAGGTTGATCCTTATAATAGGATAACTCGTAAGCTTATTGTCTTCCCTAGATATGGAACTGGGTGAGTCTATGGCTATATTAATTACAAATCCAGTCTCGGGCAATTAGGTATTATTAATTATAATCAATATTATTTGTCGCAACACTTTTGTTTACAAATTTTAAGGCATTGTCTTATTAGCATTGCTATTCACACGATTTGTAGGTTGTACACTATACCATCTACCTAAACTAGCAATAATGTCGTTACGTGGTCGCGTCGTCTCACCGTGCGCTGCAAACGCTCTCCAGTTCGCATAATCCGTTCATTTATTTGAGTGCGCCGCCCACTTTGATATAGCACTGAGTGCCTCACCCGTCACGCACCTGCCACGCACCTTCCACGCATGCCTCACGCAATAGCCACGCAGTAGCCCCGCAGATGATCCGGTTCGCCGCCGATTATTCGCACATGCGTTCGATATGATCGTATGGAAACTGTCGGATATGGCAGTGAGCAGTTTGGATTAATTTCCTTGTCATAGACAATGAAAAGTACGGGAATTAGTAATGTTACACTTGACAGTGTATTCAGATTAGGTTCCCTCTGTTACATTTTTGTTTAAAACTCTTACCACAAGAAGTAAACTGCCGAACATGGGAGTTCCCAAGGTTTCTCACTATGACCTTTTTAAAGCAGACTGTATTCAACGATTTCTTAAACTGTAATTCGGTTGTCTTTTTCCATCAGGTATACATACATCCAATATTCTTGTACTATTGATTAATGATACTAAATAATACTGCTTAAATATTTGTTTCATTTAATATTTCACTATCGCAAAATCGCGTCGAAAGTAACCTAAAAACCTTGTTCATATTTTTCAAATCCGCGTACTACATTATAAAAAAAAAACATTAACATGATGCCAGTATAAAAGCAGTTCATTATATTTCCGCTCCCCTAATAAACATTGCATTAATAATGGACGTACATTTCCCGGAGTGCGGCGGCCGCGGACGCCGGCTACGCTTTAATTTGCGCCACGCAGCTGTAAAGTCTCCTTATCTCATGTTAAAAACTGGATCCCGCCGAGATATAACTACAAAAAAACAAAAACCTGGTGTTTGTGCTACACCCGTCCGCCCCACCCCCGCCCCTTCCCTTCACACGGCTACCTAGCTCGATGGTCGACAAAAGAATGGCATTCATTTAAATGGTGCAATCTAAATGCATGTAACTGTTGCGAGGTCTTTCAGCCATCGTGTGTTGTGTTGCGTGTTGTCGTGTGTTGTGTTGCGTGTTGTCGTGTGTCGTGTGTTGTCGCGTCGCGTCGTGTACACAGCGCTGTGATGGCACGGTTGATACAATGCCGCCTCAATGAGCGCCGCTTTGTTTTGTACTCAATGTTTGCAGAGATGAGAGTATGCAATATTGAACAAATAATTTCGGAATTGTTCATGCGGTATAGTTGAAAGCCGTCTACTGCGTTTGACTACTGTGAATGTACGATGAATTTGTTTTAAGTGAATGGTTAGATTGAAATAAAATTTGGAAGCAGGTTTTGTGGTCATTGCTTCACATTCGTAGTTGGAAATAAATATGTTAAGAAGTTAGCACAAAGCCAAGCCACAGGTTCGATATTTGGAAGTCATCATACTGAAATGGAATGATATTATCATGTCGCCTACCACTATAAAAAGTATTGTTTATATTTTGGCTAATTTGAGAAATATAATTTACAAGGAATTGTATTTGTACCTGTTACATTGATAACATAGATCATTATCACACGTCTATTTAATGCTTATGCAATACCTATACAGGTTAATAATTTTTCGACATGACAATTTATGAACATCAAGGGGTAAACAATCATTAATTCTTGTGCTAAATATGTATTATATTTATTTATTTAAAATCAAAGATAAGAAGTAATTGAATTCCATTCCAAAATGTTTCAATCAGTCATTGTTTAATTTACACTTAATTTTTGCATTCAGCATCAGGCGCGCGGTCAGTCGTGATAATACATTCATTGATTCATACACACTGGCGCATCTGTGTAATGAGAATTAACCAATGAGCGACAATATTATTAAACTAACAGAATAGTGGTAATAATAATATAATAGTAAAAAAACATGCGTGTGTGTGCTTACATATTATGTATGGCGTGAGTACGTAAGATGTTGTACTTCTTTACTAGTATAAGGTAAGAGTCACTTTTATCACAATTTTTTACAAAAGCCTATAATTTAACACCATAATCTAAAATCACAGACACACATGTACATTTATGACTAAATACACCTTTTTTTTTCTCCACAGATATAATTAAAACATTTTTTTAGAACTTCATTAGATGGAATAATGAAAGACCCAATTGTAGGTTTTCTTTTTTCCCAAGTGTAGGTTTTCTTTCAATCGGTATTATTATATACAAAAATTCTCGACACCGGCATTTGAAACTTATGTAAATCAAAAAATATGGTATCGGGAAAAACCCTAAATACTGGGCATTAAACAAAATATCTGGGTGTTTGTGAGACCGAAATGTCTCTCGTAGTTTCTGATACCCACGACACAAGATTCGGTCTTAGTGTGGGGACAGGACTACGTATGTGACTGTTGGGTGTATTTATTTATTATTTTACAAAAGCCTAGTAAAAGAAGTACAACTTCAAACAAATGATTAAGAAACTGATAAAGACGAAGAGCACATATGAGAGACCTAGTAAAATTATCTTTATATTGTATTAATATTAGTTTTAAAATCGATAACAAAAGGGAAACCGGTGGTGATCGGGTTGTATTTACGCTATTTTGACACTATAATTCTATAGTATGCCAAGCTTGTTTGACATGTTCTGCCTCAGCGTGTTTCTAACCTTGTACTGTATTCGCAGCCTTGAGGTTGGCTCAGACTCAACTCGAGCTAATACGAAGTGCAAAGACAAGTCGACTGCTCACAAACTGAGTCAACACGGCGCAGGATTTGTGACACGCCAGCGCCTTCTAGTGGACAGACGGCAACATCCAACAGTTAGACACAGGTTCACGGATAATTGAGCCGAATGTGTCCCTTTGATCGCCTTTACTTGTAGTGTGTTCTGAGGCAATTTGAATGTAACAACTTTACACACTTTGGTATTTTTAAAATTGGTTAGAATTTCTGGGTTGTGGGGCTTGGAAATGTGTAGCGATAACGACCTGTATTACATTTCAGAGAGCTTGGATAACCTCAGCAGTGTTAAGATGCTAGATGTAAAATAAAAGACCGCAAGTTTTACCCGAGCACGGAGACAAATGTTAGTGTGACAAGGGTTAGTAGCGGGTTCGAGTTGTATGAGACCGAAAAGGCTTTCGTATAGGTAGTTGCTGAAACAAACAGAACAATATTTGTATCTTACTATGGCGTTAGGATTATGTTTGTGACTTTTGGATGTATTTTTTGTGTATAAGCGTTTATTGCGAGTCAGGATTTTTTAAGATCATAAAGTCTGTCGTTGTTGTATTTCATTATTAGTATTATGATTATATTTGCGACTACAAAGTGTACTAATTTAATGTCTAACACTTAGATAGATAGATAGATAGATAGATAAAAAGTTTATTTTGGCAACAATGCACACAACAGTAAAACTTAGAACTATGAAAAACAAAAACAATATGAACTAACTAGCATTTGCCCGCAACTTCGTCTGCGTGTTTGAGATAATGTACACGTTATATTGCTAAAACTATTCCATTGTAACCTTTACGTAAACTTTTCACAAAAATCAACGTGCAACATTTCTATTTTCAATTCTGACTCTGAATTTAGATTATCGGATCAATGGGTCCGTCAGTTATCGATTCAGAGACCAATCGGATCAATAAATAAAAAGTTCAAAATGACGGCCAACATTTTCAGTTCTGAATACAAATTTAGATTATCGGAACTCAGATCGATTTTGAGACCAATCGGATCAATACATAAACGGCCTTATTCATATACAGTTTTAATAGGTTATTTTAGGTATCGAATGTTTGTTTTCTCGCTCAAACTGAATTGAAAAGAATAACTTCAGCAGTTTTATTTTCTATACAAATTTTTCAACCCTTATTTTTACTCCTTTAGGGTTAAATTTAAGTAAACAGTATACGCACTTATTTTTAATTTTAGATGTGTAATTATAGTATCAAGTTTGAAATCTGCAACTTCAACGGTTGCGGTTTTCCATACAAATTTATTTTACCCTTTTCACCCTCTTAGGGGTTGAATTTCCAAAAATCCTTCCATAGTGCTACCCTACGTTATAAAAGAAATCCCTGTGTAAAATTTCAAGTTCCTAGCTTAAGTAGTTTCGACTGTGCGTTGATCCGGCAGTTCGGTTCTACAAAACTTCAACCCTTATTTTCGTCCCTTTAGGGTTAATTTTAGATAGATTTTTGTCTTAGAATGAATAACTTAAGTGCCAAGTTTGACAATTGTAACTTTAACGATTTAAATTTTCCCTATATCAGTTTTTAACCCTTTACACCCCTCTAGGGGATGAATATCCAAAAATCCATCCTTAGTGCTACCCTACGTCACAATCGGAACCCCTGTGTAAAATTTCAAGTTCTTGGCTTCAGTAGTTTCGGCTGTGCGTTGATCCAGCAGTTTGGTTTTACAATACTTCAACCCTTATTTTCAGCCCTTTAGGGTTAATTATAAGAAAAGAGAGTATGCAGTTGTTCTTGTTTCTAGATGAGTAAACAAAAAGTCAAGTTAGATATCTGCAACTTCAAGGGTTTCGGTTTTCCATACACCAGTATTTTACCCTTTTCACCCCCTTAGGGGTCGAATTTCCAAAAATCCTTCCTTAGTGCTACCCTACGTCACAATAGGAACCCCTATGTAAAATTTCACGTTTCTAGCTCCAGTAGATTCGGCTGTGCGTTGATCGGGTAGGAAGGAAATCAACCAGTTTCTAAACATTTCAACCCTTATTTTAACCCCTTTAATGTTAATTTTTAGACAAATAAAGTATGCAATTATCTTTGTTATTAAATGAGTTATTAAACTACCAAGTTTAAGAATTGTAACTTCAATGGATTAGATTTTCCATACAACAGTTTTTAACCCTTTTCACCCCCTTAGGGGTAGAATTTCCCAAAATCCCTTCTTAGTGCTACCCTCCGTCACAATAGGAATCCCTGTGTAAAATTTCAAGTTCCTAGGTCCAATAGTTTCGGCTGTGCGTTGATAGGTCAGTCAATCAGGTTCCTCTTTTATATATATAGATTAGTCTAATGTAATACATTGCAGCCGAAATTAGGCCCCAGCTCAGCGTAATGATACAATACTCTGATGTTGTCCAATAGATTAACTACAAGCGAGCAGCTTAAACAGTAAGCTAATATCCAAATTGACGCGCAGCTGAGCTGTAGCCGAGATGCCGCGGTGCAGTGGCAGCGCAGTACCGGAGACAAAGGCAAACATTTGGAGAGTCTCGGGCTTTCACTATTATTAACAAGGCGTGCGCATTGTGACTGCGGCCGGCATTACAGATGCAACCGTCTGACTGATATTGTTCTTTGGTTTATTCAGATACGGGTCAGAGGTAAAATGTAAAGCAAGAATTGAGTTGGATTAAAAGGGGTGCTTACAATTTACTTGATGGTAAGCTAAATCCAACCTAATAACGTTAATTTTCTTGGCTTTTTAAATGTTACTTTTTGTTATTAGCAATGGACGGTAATGATAATTTTCCACCAGAATTTTACGCAGGACATATTTTACTTTTTTCGCTTGAATGGGATTAAAATGTAACAGAAAGAGTGTTGTTATTCCATCTTCATGTAATTCACACCTAAGTAGGGTCAACGCAACATATTTCATGATGTACGAGCATATTACGAAAAGGTTTCCTTTAATTTTGCCGGTGCCTGCCCGGCAATCACGCTTTAAAACAAAATACGTATCCTGGTAAAACAACCTAAGATTTAAGTATCGACTGACTTTTTACGCTGCCAGTGGTATAGTAAGGCAAACATCCATATTTACTAGAAGAAAATGATTTATATTATTGTCTGCACGTTTAAGAAATACTCGAACATAGAAATTCATTTTCGCGAATTTCCTGAGGCAAAAATTGTTACAGCTCGTAACGTCTAACAATAATCAGCATTCATACGCGATACAATGCGAGACGCAAATAAACTCGATTATATGTCGTTTCGGCAGCGCGCGGCGGACGAGCGCGGGGGAGGGTGGGGAGACGCGGGGAGGGGAGGGGAGAGCCTCGTTACCGTTACATGTGAATTCGTCGCGCGTCGCGTTTTACAAGCTATTTACGTTTTATTTGTACAGGCGCTTATCTCGGAGCATCGAGATCTGCGTTAAGGCACGGCATCTGGGTACAAGAAAATACCTTCGAATAACGAATAAAAATATTTCAAGCGAAACTACTGTACTAAAACGAGAGTTAATTTTCAATGCGGGACATGAATGAGTTCACACTATTGTTGACACTATTAAAATTATTCCGTTTTAATTTCACAAGTAATAACTACAAATTAGGTACACTGATGATGATGTAAGATTGTAAGGTTGGAAATCACTGGACTCTTTCAACGACCTTCTGACGAGATCTTTGAGGCAGGTGTATGTTCAGCAATAGAATTCTACTGGATAAAAGTGATGATGGAGCCGATAATTATGAAGTATATAGCAAAATACGGCATCATAACATAAGCTTTGAAAAATCCTTGACAAAAGTTAACAAAAACCTGTCTGCTGAAAACAAATAAAATTCATTTCTATTCCAATAAAAATATGAATAGAATAAAACTCACTTGAAATGATAAGGAGCAATTTATAAAATTGATACGTGAAACGCTGTGAAAACAAATGAGAATAGAGCGAGCCGGGACGTGCGCGGCAACCGAACTAGCACTAAACAAAGAAACCGGCTCTCACTCACACAATGTATTGGAATTATTTGAAAAACACGTGCGGCAGACACCTCCGCGTGAAAACTTATGAAAGAGATTTAAAAAACTCTTTAACTAGGCATATTATATATTTTATATCTCCGAGTAGCTGAGCAGGGTTAAAATAAATGAAGGATGGAATTCGATACGAGTCCTATATCCAACGAGTTGGTATGGCAATAGGGCTATGACGGCGAGTATGATAAACATTTCTAATAGTTCAATCGTACCTTTTCAGACTGCGTGTTTTCGATAAGTAATCAATCTACACTACATTAAGAAACATAATTGTCCCGATACTGTATGATTTCTTAAAGTGTTGTCGTAAGTCAGTTGGTCTAATAATTTTGTAACATGCATAAAACTCATGTTGTGTTTCCACTTAAGTGTAGAAGGAGAAGCTTGTTTGTTTCAGCGTTTGTTTATATTTAAAAAATTATAATGTAATAAGTGAATTCCGTACAAATGGAGAGAAAATTTCATGCAAACAGTAGTCGGCTGATTAAAATAACCTCCGTAATCAACATTTGAAAAGAACCAACAAATTCAGATATAAGATTAATCAGTGGGTAGCGACTTACTAAATCACTGCTGATTGCGAAGTAATTACCAACTCAATTAAAGCTATTCATGCGTCTTTGACACGTTATCTGAACCTACTAGATTCCAGCGCTTTAATATCCACACACACAGAGCGCGCGCCAAGCGTACAAATTAATTAATATTAGTGCGTAGCTCGGCTCGACGTCGTAGCGGCGTGGATTCGCTACGTCGTAGCTTCGTAGCGTCGTAGGGCTCATTAGCGTAACGGCGGGTTCATTTAGCGTTGAGCGCGATACGTCGTTAATTAGGGGTTTGTACTGATAGTAGTGATTAATTAATTGTGCTTAAATGTCGCCCAGGCATTGCGTACTAGCTGCCAATTATGCTATGATTAATGTCCTTAAATACATACACCGTAATACGTAGCAGTAATAAGTAACAATAATTATAGTGATTTATAATATTTACAATATTTTGCATAGATGATATTCTACTACTTAGATTTGTTTAATTGATGTTTTTAATTTTACATCATACATTGTAGTGGTTTTGTTTTTTGTATGTAAAATAAGTATTATTGAATTTAAAATAAATAAGTGGTAATTAATGTGTTTTTGTAGCGCCGCTGTAACATCATTTGTGGCGTGTTGTAAATACGAGTGGAGTACATTAATTAAGTGGCGCGACGCGAGTGTGACGCGGGTCGGCGTCGGGGCGGCTACATAGTTGTTTGTTGTATCATACCAGCTCCTATAAGTCTCTAAAACAAGCATTATACTCGTAATATATAAACATGAGCTTCAATAATATAATCTTTCAAGATAAATCCACTAATAAATTTCCTGACGCATAGTCTTCAAAGCACACATGGCACTGTGCTGTGCCTAGTACCTCAAAAGAGTATGAAAAACTGTTAATGCCCAGTAGGCACTGTCGATTCAAATTAGGTATTAGGTAAAGGTAAAGGTAAATTAATTAGGTATTAGGTGTTAATGATCAATATACACTACTCACAAAAATTAAAGGATATTTTTTTTGATCCATTTTTTTTGGTGTTTTTTGAGAGTCTGTATCTTGGAGAAAATTGATTGTTAAGAAATTCAGAAACTAAAACTTTGAAGCTTGAAATGTCTATTTTGCAGATCTGTGAGATCTGTCAGAAAAATACTGGCACTGTTTTACCGCCGGCATTAGCGTTACCCAAAGCGTACAACGGGGAGGTTGCGTCGTCGGATTTATAGTAAAACAGTGCCAGTATTTTTTTTACAATTGCGGAGGATAGTGTAAACGTTTGAAAAAATGATTTGATTAAAAGAATATGGATAATCACCAAAAAAAGCATTCTGAAGTGACAAAAATCGATCACATACGAAAAATGCTTATTACGACAATTTTGACGAATACAGTAAGTTCAAACCTTCCGAACACTAAGATAATCAAATCGGTGCAGTCTGAAATTTTCAGAGTGTCTTTAGAATACTTTAAGGTTGAAAAGTTACCGACGATATCCTTCGTTCGTTTCTTTTATCTAAAGTTATGCAGTGTTTTCCGAATATCCATAAATAACCGTTTTTTTACCTTTTATTCAGTCAACATTTTTACTTATAAATACTGTTTATTATCATAAGACTTTAATACCATCTTATAGAACATGTTTTGAAGTTACTAAAATTCTGATTTTGTTTTCCCCATGATTGATATTCATGGAGTAATCCAATGTCAAAGTGTGATAGGCCATTTTTACTTTGATTTACCATAAGTCAGCTCCAAATCATGTCACGGAGGTTTCTGGTATATCAAATTAAAGGCAATTAAATTATCTACGGGATTTTTTTAATGATGTCACAAAAAAAACACTAACCATGTAAATGCAGGGTTTTGAAATCCAGAAAAAAATTGGATTTTTATTTTCTCGTTGGTTTTCTTACGATTGCTTATCAACTTAGCGAGCAATCAAGAAATAGAGCACAGATCTGCAAAATAGACATTTCAAGCTTCAGAGTTTTAGTTTCTGAATTTCTTAACAATCAATTTTCTCCAAGATACAGACTCTCAAAAAACACCAAAAAAAAAATGGATAAAAAAAAATATCCTTTAATTTTTGTAGTATATATTAGTATATAGTAATTCTTGTAGTATATATAATTAGTGAAATGAAATGAAATGAAAATGAAATGAAATGAAAATATTTATTGAACCCATGAAATGTCATACATTATTTAGATTCAGTCACTTTTTTCCACTACCACCCGGTTCACAAGGCTGTTTTCGCCAGAGAAGAACGGGCAAGAAACTCTAGCGTTGCTCTTTTCAAAATAAGTTTACAATACAATAATTATACAGAGGTTGCAGCGCTGTTAAATTCAGAGCAATTCATAGATAGTTTAGAATAATAATGATGGATAGTGTTATTGGTCAAGTGATTTTGTACGGCTGAGTTAGGTAAGTAAAGTCACCCAGAACGCGGAAACAGTGCACTGCTTCACCAAAACAATGAATAGCAATAAAAGTCTTAAAGCAATTAAAAGTTATCAAAAGTTATCATTATAAGCAAGTCGAGTAGACCAGTCCACACAAACAGCACTCGTTCACGAGTATGACGCATGTGCCAGCCATCGGCCTCCTCAACCATGTTACAGGGAAGTGACCGACCCGGCACACGACGCCGCCGCAAGCACAGACGTTTTAGCGAGCATGACTTACTCAAATTGCTTACAACTACGATGAAATTAAATGAACTAATTATTACATCACATCTATATCAAACAATGCACATCCGGTTAGGGGACTTATATTATGTTATGTAATGTTCCCAAGCCTTATTATCCTCTAGGTAATCTGAAATTTTATAGTAAGCTTTATTACACAACTGTCGCTTAACAGTGGATTTAAATTTGTTTATACTTAAGGCTTTTATGTGAGTGGGAACTTTATTATAGAAGTGTATACAGTAACCCTTAAAAGATTTGTTGATTTTGTGGAGCCTGGTCTTATGACTGACTAGATTATTTCTATTTCTAGTATTTTTGTCATGAACATCGCTTAACTTTTTAAATTTATCTATATTTTTATGGACATACATAAGATTAGTAAATATGAATTCAGATGCTACTGTCATTATGTTTATTTCTTTGAATTTTTCCCTCAGAGATTGTCTGGAGCTTAGCGAATAAATAGATCTTATGGCTCGCTTTTGGAGAACAAAGATTGCATTAATGTCAGCAGCACCACCCCACAGCAAAATTCCATAACTCATAAGGCTATGAAAGTAAGCAAAATAGACCAATCGAGCCGTATCAATGTCAGTCAATTGGCGAATCTTGCCCACCGCATAAACTGCAGCACTCAGCTTTTTTGCTAAGGCAGTTATGTGGGGACCCCATTGAAGTTTAGGATCCAATGTGATTCCCAAGAACTTAGTAGTCTCCACAAGGCTCAACACATCCCCATTCATAAATATGTTGGCATTAACTTTCTTTACATTAGGTGTCACAAACCGTATACATTTCGTTTTCTGACTATTTAATAATAAATTATTCACGCCAAACCAATGGACTATATTTGAGAGAGTGTGGTTTACATCGTCAAGGAATGGTTGATGTCGTTTTACTTTAAATATCAATGAAGTATCATCAGCAAACAACACTACCTCACATTTGTCCCTTATAAAATAAGGTAAGTCATTAATATAGATCAAAAATAGAAAGGGTCCAAGAATCGAGCCCTGCGGAACTCCCATAGTAACAACAGATCCAGGAGATCTTTTTCCGTTGACATCAACGCTCTGAACCCTATTACTTAAGTATGATTTACATAATTCAAGAGCTGGACCAGTAATTCCATAGTGGCTCAATTTCCTGATAAGAATATCATGGTGAACACAATCAAATGCTTTGGATAGATCACAGAATACACCTAAAGCATCCTGAGAATTCTCCCAAGCATCAAAAATGTTATTTATAAGCTCCACACCAGCATCAGTAGTGGAGCGACCCCGAGTGAAACCAAATTGTTTACCATGAAGTATATAATTTGTTTTAAAATATGTTTGTAATTGTAATAGCATCAACTTTTCAAAAATTTTACTTAATGAAGGCAGTACTGAAATGGGTCTAAAATTTGAGGGGTCATCTGTACTACCAGATTTAAAAAGAGGTATGATCTTGCTAAGTTTCATTTTATCAGGAAATATGCCACTATTAATGCAAGTGTTGAAAACTATAGCTAGCTGGGGTGCTAATACAGGTATTACAGATTTGAGTATTTTAGTAGAGATTCCCCAGAGGTCACATGTATCTTTAATGTTTATTAATTTAAACGTTTTTATAATGTCCATACTGTCAACGAAATGGAATGCAAATGAATCCCCACACCCAGCCACACTTTCCTGCAGTAACTTATCAGCTAAGGAAGGAGATGAATTTAAGTTTTTTGTTATGGAAACTGGTATATCTGTGAAGAAGTTTTCAAAAGCCCTAGCTACTTCTACATCAGAGTTAATTATATTATTATTAATATTTAAGCTAAACTCGGTGTCACGAGGTTTAGCTCTCCCAGTTTCCTTATTAATTACACTCCATGTCATTCTAATTTTATTTTTGGAGTTTTTAATTTTATTCTTCAAATATAGTGACTTAGCTTTAAAACAAACTTGTTTGAATAGCTTGGAATAATTTTTGACATAATTTTTAAATCCCTCACTATGATTATAAGTCCTTTCAGAATAAAGATTATATAATTTCTCCCTACTTCTGTGGATACCAACAGTGGCCCAATTGTTGAAGCAGGTTTTTTTGGCTGTGGAAACTGATCTGGATGTGAAGATTGATTCAAATTCCTTACAAAATGTTCATGTAATTAAAACTGGAAAACAACAATGCCTCCACAATACTGCTTGATGGTAGAAACAGACAAAACGGTGGACACAGACGGCCTTTACATAATATGGGGGACTTACTACGAGTACCTAGAGTTCTAAAGCAGTGCACTGCCTAACCTCATTTCATGTATCAAAGCAAAAGTTAACTATCATGTACCAAAGCCAGTTCACTTAGTACCGCTAATGCAGAGTTGGGCAGTAGTTTACCAAATCACGCGGCGTGGAGCAGAGCATCGGTTATAACGAACGCGCCGGCATTGTGATGCGCCGGTCGAAATCCAATTAGCGGCCGTGGCCGCAACACGTCACACACACAAACACATACACACACGCACACACACACACGCGCAAGCTCACACACAGACACCCGCCCCGCAGTATTTAGTATTCGCGTCAACGTTTATGGTGAAATAATTTTCTCTCGTGCATATCGCACGTCAGATTGAATGCGACTGGGTTTGAGTGACGGAAACATACAAACTATTAGGCCTAGAGCTCGTGGCCGCCAGAATTTCGTCATTTTACAAAAGCTGAAAGTTTGTCTGTGCGTGCCTCTGACATAGACATCACACGATCAGCTATTATAAAGTTCCGATCGGCTGGCTTTGGAAGTTACCAGCTTTCATTTGGTTGCCAAGATGAAAGAACCATCAAAAGTATCCGGCTGCCAAGGAAACACCTTTTGAAAGTTGCCTTACATATAAAATTTAGCTTTTATCGTTTACTCCAGGGAGGCTGCCTCCTATAAATTCGGACTGAAAAAATGTCACACCCACATTTATATCATTTTATTTTACGACTTTCACATCCTTATTGATCTAGTGGGGTTTTGCGATCCTTCAGTTTCATCATCTGCTTTGTTTTAAAATTATTTATTAAGGTGTAGTTCTACCTGCGCGGTACCTCGAGCTACCAACGTCAGTACGAGGTCATATATGTTTTGTTAATTGTTGTCATGAAAATAGTGTTTAACTAATATGCCAGGATTAAACAACGTTGAGATTTTAAGCCCGTTACAAGCCTTAGAATATATTACGCGACATTACAAATATTTGTAATTCTAAGAACACACATCCATCACGCTTCCCCAATAGGTAATAAAGGTCGCTAAGTTTTTTTCAGTCGTAAAATGTGAAAAGGGCTCACTTATGGCGACATCGAGCATAAAGCCTAATCAAAGAAAAAAAATGGGTTGAAAAAAATAAATGGATTGCACGTCCTAAAAGACGACTCAGGTCATCAAAGTTCGCGTTGTAGCTATCACCAGGCCTTTAAGGCGAATGTAATTCTACAAACAAAGAAATTAACATGCCAATAACTCACAAGTGATCTATAATTATGTGGTTTTCACAATTTAATATGTTCTGTGATTTGACTGTATATTTCCCACCAAAATGGCCAACGAAATTAGGGCCTAAATATTAATGATATTGGAAATTAGGCACACAGCGCCGACGTAATTTAATCATTATCACATCAACACATATTGCAAATGCGGAAAACCTTGTCATATTTGATTTATTACGTTTTAGTCTACTCGTAGCTCATTAACGTTCAAATATAATCAATTTATTACACGCAGTGCGCAAGAGCTACCACACCATTTTTAATAAAGTATATAATTTTTGTAATGGTACAACTAAGAGACTATAATGAGTCTTATGGTAAGTGCGGTGTAGTTCGGATAGATTATTCCCTAACGCGAGATGAATATCTCTCGCTGCTCGAAACAATTATTTGGTCCTGATTGTATCCGGATATTCAGGTGAAACCGAAAGGCGACAAGCTTAACTATTTTATGCTCGTTGCGCGATCAGATACATATACCATACCAGCAGACATTTCACGTTAGACGATTTGCAAAATAAGAACAAAACTATTAGTAGTAATTTAACCACAGTTCTTCTTCACAACAAATAAGACAGTGAATTTAATACTGTATTCAAAACAAGATCACAATTGTATGATATTCTGTCATAATTTAGAGGATTCTAGTGCACATGCGGTCCAGGAAACGGTAAACTTATTTGGAGGCACTGGCAATTACTCTGACCGAAATAGTAAAGCTAAACTCACACGTGTTGAAGCGTCGGCAGCTGGACTCGCGTACTGTACACGGTACGGTAAGGAGTGGACGAGAAGGCGTATTAGAAATATCGATATTTCAAACGACGTAATATATCGGTTGTCAATTACATTGTTTCGTTATTAGTTTATACGTTTCTTTAAAAGGATTTTAGGAAGATATTAACATTCTTTGACTACAACATGACAGAATGTAGCGAAATAAATTTATGTAAATATGAACATTCTATTTGATATCTATTAATTTATAAAAATATTCTTAATGTAATGGAAACGTACCATAATCGATATTTTTCCAGTTACGAAACAGAACATAAAATAAATTAGAGCACCGTTATATTTTTACCCATACTGGTATATCGATATTCGATATTTTATTCCATACTTCTAAGCTAATGCTGTCACAAAATATCGATGTTTATCACATCCTACATCCCTACAGCGTGTTGTCGGCCGCAGTAACTGCCCTCAGTACTTAACTTATATTAGCAATTTGCATAGCCGCGGGGCGCCTGCGGTTCGGGGTTGTGGGGCGCGGGGAATGGCATGAGCAAAGTGGGGGGAGGGGGGGTGTAGCAGGACGCATCTCGCCCACCGCTTTGTTCACGCGAAAACTTTCACCTGGTTTAATTCTTTCATTAAAATGCTCTAACTTTTCATTTTTTCCGGAATTTTAGTAATTTAAAAATCTACTTATATTCAAATTTATTAAAAGTTTAAATCGGATAATTTCGCTGCCCTCATGCTGTGTGATGCTCTTAAAAATTAATAACTATTTTATGCATTATGTGTATTGTTGGCGAGTTGTGATACTTCATATTATAAATGTCAGCACATATAATATGCCACTCTTGGATACGAGCCTCATCAGCGATTGCTAGGGATTTGGACATTAGTCCACTATTGTCATACCACGTCGACATACATATATTATTACCATTGAAAGAGTATTTTTAATGGATGTGGGATATTCCTCCATAATACGCTCAAGTTGAAGCAGGACACGCTTGCAATATCTACAAGCGTGTCTGAATTTAAGCTCAGTGATACCGACATACTCCTTTCGGCCTACCCCAAGGTACTAAAAGAGTCAGTTAACAGCTTTTCTGTCATGACAAAAGTATACAATGTAGGGGAACACCCCTACTTAATTACATATTGGATAAAAACATTCTACGTAAAGTTTAATTTCTTGGGTCATTTCGAAGTTTTGTGATGGTTATAGCGTACCCCCGGTTAAGTGGAATATAACAATGATGGAGTCATTCATTTTTACTGTTCTTTGGGAAGAGCCTGTTTAATATTCAAAACATCAGCTTTTATAAATAATTAATTATTGTATTATGGAGTCGCACATTATTTTATAATATAAATTACCTTTATCGAGAGAGTTCTTAGAGAGTACTTAGAGTATGGGTAGTATATAATACATAAATAAATAAATGCACCCAACAGTCACATACATAGTCCTGACCACACACTAAGGTTGAGTCTTGTGTCGTGGGTATCAGGAACTACGAGAGACTTTTCGGTCTCAGAAACACCCAGACCCGAAACAAATACTTGTGGATCTCACAAACATTTGTCTCGATGCGGGGATCGAAGCCGCGGCCTCTCGTTTTACAGGTGGCGTCTAACCAACTGCGCTACGGAGGCTGTTGATATAAGCCCATGCGTGTAGGCAGGCAGAGATATAGCTAATGTTAATGAAAATGAAATGAAATGAAATGAAAATAATTTATTGAATCCATTAAAATGTTCAACATTGTTTAGATTCAGTCATTTTTTGAAGTACCACCCGGTTCGGAAAGCGGTTTTCACTAGAGAAGAACGGGCAAGAAACTCTAGTGTTGCTCTTTTCAAAACCAGTTTACAATGTAGTGATTATTACAAAACTTACAAGTTGGTTTAAATCAGAGCAGTTCATTAATAACTTGTTATGAATGACAGTCTACCAAACTCAGTTTATTGTCTGCATTACGATACTCAACGACCTTCACACGTCAATATAAAGGAATGCATTTATGTTTGTTTCCACAGAAATTAATTAGGCGATGTCGTGAAGATCACGCACTATCAGATTGTACATATAAAGTGCGTTTTACACATCAAGGCCCAATTATTTATAAAAGTAATATTAATATTGCTAATTCTCAAGTTAATTGTTTCACAGTGATAAACTTAACAGAATAATGAAGCATCCAATTTCGGCATTCCTTGGATATTAATGTACTGCTACACCAATAATTGATTTTGCGTACATTATCTGAAGTTATTTGAAATGATCCAGCCTTCCCCCGCCTGCGCCCCGCGCCCCGCGCCCGCCCCGTACCACCCGCGTGTCCCTGCGTTCTGCAAAGCGCCTACAATAATAAGAACAAAATGTATTGAAAACACATCGCCCTCGGAGACCGCCTTAATACATGTATTCCATATTTTAATATATTTTTACATTGGTATTTTTATTTAAAGCAATATTTGGTGAAGTAGGTAATGTAAGGTTTCTCTTAGCTCCGGTCAGGTCAAATCCACGTAGAATTCACGGAACTATATAGGTAGTTGTTTTCTCATTGTTTTCCGATGCAAATAGTATAAATTGATTACATGCTGCACTTTTATCTCGATTTACAATTTCAATTCATAATCGTAACACTATGTTATTATCTAACCAGGTTACAAAAGTAAGCGTAAGCGATGCAAACGCTTTGTCTATTTTTGCTCCCAAGAGGCAGCGTGTGAGTACTGTTGGTTTTCTGCTTATAGCCAGCGATTATTGGATAATTAAATCTTAAACAAGTAGTGTCGTGGACTGACAAGCGCTTTGCAGTGCTTAAAAGGTTCTCATTGAAGTTGCTCCTATTTAGAAACAGGCAGTCAGCGAGATTTGTATTAATTTCAATTATTACTCACACCAATAGATTCACAACCTTCGTACGTCCGGAAATGGAAATCCTTGCAAATTACGAGCGCCTTCATTACATCCCTATCTACATATCTTTCAGCGATACAGATAGTTGTATGTATGTCTAATTGATTCCACGTCCGGCCGGCCCGACGTGTACCCTCCTTGACAGTAATTCGTTGACGAAACCCATTACTAATAGAATATTGGAATATTTAGGCAAATAAATCTTTTGAAAACCTTTGCAACAGTCGTTATGAGGTGAGTTTGTCGTGAGGAGAAATATTAGTTTGAGTTTGTGTTGGGCCACAATCATAATTACCGAAAAAATATATTTGCTGCACTTTATATTTGCATATTCCATTTCAAATAGCTGGTTCTCTGAAAAGCTACAGTTACGTTTCGGTGTCAATGCACAATATGGTAACCGAATGCTAATATATTTCCATTTTTAACGCCATAATTTCATTATTTGAGGATAGTTTTTGCTAGCTCCGGCCGCGGTAAATTACTGAATTTATGGCGCCAATAGCATTAGCGGCTTCATATTTTGTGGACATTTTTTCATATTAGATGTAGAATGTTTTTTACAATTGGCTTTTTATGTGCAGTTATTTTTCTTAAGCATTCGATTACCTAAATCCTGTTTTTGTACTGACATGACAATAATACGAGTGCAATTAATATAAATAATTTATCTAAACTACAATTACATGGCTGCATCGCTTATGAACATAATTTATCAAAAACCTCGCGGTCACAATTAAACACAAAACAGACATCAACATTGTTACTTTAAAATATTTTTAACAAGAAACAATGAAAACTTTAAAACAACAAAATGATTTCTTAATCTGTAAGTAAACAAGGGTTTGATTGTTGAAGCGGAGCGACAGTGCCGGGGAGGCGGCTGGTAGTGGAGGGGGCAGGAGGGAGAGCAGGAAGCAATCTCGTAAGGTAAAAATACGTAATAAAATATTCGGTGAGAAACGGAGGCTTAAAGCTGTGTCTTTCTGTGGCGAGAGGCTCGTGCGCGGGATAGTGAGGCGTAGTGCAGGGCGCGCGGGTGGGGAGGAGGGGGGCTGCCAGGCCATGCGTTCGAAGTACCTACGCGCTATCAGTGACACGCGTCTGTCAAATGCATGGGTAGTACAATTACCTACTACAGAACAGACTGTTTTGCATACTTATAAGTTCCCGCCTGTATGTGTAACTAGAATCACTTAGGGATTACTCACAGCATACCGAGCTCATTACAGTACCAAAGACGTATCGTCATGACAGGCTCATATTCCGAAGCAAACCAACTCAGTATAAAGGCAGTAATATATTTACATTGTAATACATTTTAGGTTTGAAATAAGTGATTACTGGAGGATAAAACTGACTGCCTTGGTGGCGTAGTTGTATTACGGTACGGTTACAAAGCTGAGGTCTCGGGTTCGAGTCCCGGGTCGGGCAAAGTGATGAAAATATCGGAATTTTTATTCATTATCAGTCTGGAGTCAGGAATTTGTGCCCGATATGGCGATAGGTACGCCCCCTATCACATCGTGGGACGGAACTTAAAGAGCGAAATTTTGGTGTCCTGGTGGCGCCTCTGCCTACCCCTTCGTATGGAGGATAAAAACTAAACTATTATGATCCGTTTTTAGTAATGAAATGAACTATGGGTATTTAATTTGGAAATTGTAGTAAAGAGTAGTACTGACCAGTCAGGCTTACGAGCAAAGCA
This sequence comes from Deilephila porcellus, assembly GCA_905220455.2. Lineage (NCBI taxonomy): Eukaryota > Metazoa > Arthropoda > Insecta > Lepidoptera > Sphingidae > Deilephila > Deilephila porcellus. The sequence continues at coordinate 14,313,596 of LR999983.1, forward strand.
AATTGGCGACGCATCAATTATGACAGAGCCACACTCAATATCAATTATGACGGGATGCGTTTATTATTCAGACACCTAATTAATTGCTGCGCTGTGAATAATGGCCTGTGTTTAACTCTACAAACAATAATAATTACATTTGAATCAACTAAATATAGAAATACTCCTGTCTGTTTTTGTCTTATATTTACAACGGTTATGAGGAATTTCTACCCTGTAGTTACAGGTGAAATAATTTCACCTCAGTATACTCTGCATGTCGTAAAAATGTACCTAAAGGAGTCATTGGTTTAGTCGGGTACACTAGGAGGATAGTTTTGGGGGCGTAGGGCACGCTGTATATTGTCTGAATATTGGATATATTTAATTATCTATATTAAAATATATGTACTCAAATAAGCTTTTTATTGAACATGTTCGAGGTATTTGGTCGCTGACTCGAGGGTAAGTCGGCGGATAATACGCATCGCTCACTTTAGACCCTCAGCTCAGAGCCAATCACACCACTCACTTACTAATGGCTCTCGAATTTTACTCACTTGGTGTTCAGAAAGTTTACAACATTACAAAGAGATTTTTTTTTTCAATTCTGTTAAATAAGTGTACTTATTAGAAGATTAGTAGATGAGGTATAAGAAGATTTTTTTTTATTGCGATGAATGGCGAGAAGACCGTGCCATTCGCCTGATAGTAAGCGATACGACCGCTTATGGACAATAGAAAACCAAACAAACAGATAATACCATGCATTACAAAGCAATGCTTGGCATTCCACTGCGCTCGCCTTCCTGAGACATAAGATGTTAAGTCTCAATATGTCCAGAAGTTACTCGCCACCATGTCCTTCCAACCGGAACACAACAGTGCTTTTACACTGCTGTTTGAAGGGAGAAATAGACATTGCAGTGGTACCTACCCATGCGGCCTCTCACATATGAGAAACCTACCAAATCAGTTACTATTGTTGAAGTAACAAAGCTATTGAATAATATATACGGATGCAGAGATCCTCGAGGGACTCGTCGTGCAGGTATCAGATTTCAGAATGCATTCGTAATGTCTGACGCTTCACGCTGGACTGCGGTTAGCCCGAATCCAGGACAATGAGTAATCAAATATCGTAGCATATTCTCGAATCACAGTGTCTCAAAGGTTTATTTATAACTTTGTTACAAATATTTCGGATAGTAAATTGTTAAGAACCAATATTTTTAATAGTTTAATACCAGCAATTGTTTGACGACTATTGACTTATAAGTTTTAATGATAGTAAATTACAAACATGTTATATCTATTATTTTGTAAAATACACCACATTACCCGTTAGAACAGCGCCGTACAATTAATAATAATTGAATAAAATTTGAGCAAAATACACATATACATTTTGTATTCAAGCAGAGTCACCTTCAATAGCAATATCACAGACCATTAAATCACCGCACAAAGAAGCCTCCAGTAAAAAACACATACGTCACGTCCCCACAAGCCGCCACAATAGTTTCGCAACCGAAAGTTCCGGAATTGATGGCACAAAACATGCTCTCGGAGTTCCCGTATTTACGAGCTGGTCCGTGTTTTTTTGGGCTAATGAAGACTTAGGCCAAGGATTCAGGGACATCACTCTTATCCTCCCTCCCGTATCCCCTCCCCATTCCATCCCCTTCGCCCCGCCCCCCTCGTGAAGCTTATGATATACGGCTGTAGTTTTCCAATTTGCGAGTTGGTATGGTTACGTGGAATTGAAACGCGAAAATGTGATAATTGGATATTTCTCGGAAGTTCACGTTTGTTTCCCGGATTGTTTATTTTTATTAATTTTATTGGTAACACGGGTTTCATGTGAGCTTATCCGTTTCGTATTTTTATAGGGATAATTGGCAGTATTCATTTCATTCCGATTTAATTCCATTTCAAACCGGAAAATAAATTAGTAATATTAATTCATTGAAAGTTGTTATTAATTAACTCTACAATGTTAATTATCGGATTAAATATTATGCTATCAATTTTAAATGTTAATCATCAACCTTATCACACAGTTTTGCATGCCAGTTAGCATATTTTTGCAGGAACTTCAAGTGATTTGATAAAGATCTACCCATAGTGGATACCTATTTGTTAAAGGAATACTACATTTTCAAAAATGATTCTACGATTAAATGGAAGTATACCATATTACACCCCTTACATTGTTTTCCCGATCCCACACTTCAACTTTGACCAACTAATTAACAAACTATCCACAAATCCTTGACTCGTGTCGAGTACCAATAGTATAGCGTTACAGAGGTGTCCACAGTGAGGCACGCGCGGGAGCCGACACCGCGACCGCGCGCCGGCGACCCTACGTGCCGCGCATGCAGAGCCCGGTGATTGAGACGGGAATCGAACGCGGGACAGCTGACAACGTCATTCTGCGGGAATAGAAGGGTAAGGACGGAAGGTTTTATGCGTGAGGAGATTTATTCAAAGGCATTGTTTGCGGGGATTGGATAAGAATTGACGCGTAATACCAATGTTTGTTTGAGCGGGGTTGAAGGATATCATTATATAATGGTTTCTTAGATTTACGCGAATGTTACACATTGAAATAAAACTATGTTTTACGGATTTTAACGCGAAGTTAAAAAATGTAAAAATTAAACCAAATCGCGATAAAATCCGTAAAAAATAGTTTTATTTCAATGGATATCATTACGTTTATATCTCTGCAGATAAGCCTTTTCGCGATATTATAGGACAACGCAAATACATAATATTTTCTTAAGCAAGGATTTATTTGTCTCTCTCTCTCTATCTCTGCTTCCGATTCCGCCCTAACCATGGGAACATCATCAAAACCATGACTACTTCAGTCACACCCAATCTAACACAGCATAGTTTTATCGCTCCCCTAGCCAACTTATACGCAACGCCATGTAGTGGACATTAATGAAATAACCACACAAATAAATGTATCTTTACACTCATAACAGATAAAGAAATGCAAAAATATTTCTCAAACATTGTTGTAGATTTAAAACAGTAGCAGTGCAGATCCTATAATACTCGTGTTCCGCAGACAGACGGCGCGTCACGCCGCACTCCACACAAATCCCTCCTCACAAGCCGCTTAGCAATATGCGTAACAGCAGGAATAATATGCACACCGCGGAAGCCTTTAGAAATATTTTTAAAGAATTCTTGTGTTATTGTAGAGGATCAGCAGCGTGTGCTGATCTTCCATACGCTTTTACATTATATTATACATGCATACTCGTAACGCAACCTGTATCTTGGAGGGTGTAGAGACGCTAAAGCGGTTGTCCACAATAAACCGATGTATATATCTTCGTCCCAAAATATTATGATTGTACGCGAATCTATCGCCATGCCGGGCAGAGATTTGGGTCCCGATAATTTTATGTAATATTTATTAAACTAAACTTACCGAAAAACTTGCCAATTCTAAAAATCGAACCGAGGTCGTTGGGTTACGCAGTCCGTAACGATGCCACTAAACCAATGAGATGACTATACATTATCATCCTTTTTTTTATTACATAGATCCGGCAAACAAGCAAACAGGTCATCCGATGGTAAGTGATCACTCTCGCCAATAAACATCCACAACCCTGGCTCATGGATGTGCTGCCAGTTCATCAAATTGGAAAAAGATACACGTTTTACTATAACATAAAAGTTTTCAAATAAAGATACACAATTTGCAGCTGTAAACGACGTCCTCCAGACACCCTTTGAATAGACTAAATTGCTGCAAGAATACTAAACGCGTGCTCGCAATGTACTTAAATATCACCTTTAAAGTGAGATAATGCATAGATCCGAATATTATTCAATAAGGTGCGCCGATTTTTCGCATCCGGCAAAATTACCGTTTCTACAAAGGACAGGCAAGGCTGAAAGCTGATCAGGAACACTAAGGGTATCTAATTTGCAAGGATACATAAAGTTTGCCTAATATAGAGGGCCATCTGATCAGAAATATAAACACAAAAAATGAGTTTCCTAAAATGGGAACTGCTTAGGTGTCTTCACAGTTCACAGATCATGTTAACTACCGTTAGACCAATGAAATAAAGCATTACTTAATAATTGTATAAAAAAAAACGCAAAAAGAATCATAGTTAATCAACCATCAAGGAGCGATATCATCTGTGACAGTTCTCATACATCCTTATAGTTAATTGCTGCTTTGCGGCACGCAAGGAAACAATATCGTTAATATTAAGTAATGTTCGTCACGAAACCGCGTGTGGTGTCTTTTTCCTCGTCTTAATGAGATGGTCTATATCGTGTGTATTTTTGATATAAATTGAGAGATGTGAGGTTTTACTTTACGGCTTTGTATTGGTTGCTATTTTAATCAAAGTATTATTTTTTAACTGAGGCACTGGCTTGAAATATGATAATACGAGGTTCTCTGGTATTGGCGCAAATGACTCTTCGACTTACTATGTTATATGAATTGGTTTATTATTAACGATCGGCTGCCTGTCTAAAACCAACCCTTTAAAATGTAAAATAGGTAGGCAATTACATTTTAGCAAAAAGTATATTAAAGGTACCCCGAACTATCTCTATAAAGACGGGTAGTAAAATTATTGTACCTACATTTTAAGACTACAATACGTTAGGAAACGCCAAAAGTATTCCACTAGTGCGAGGGAATCTCGGCGTCCATTATCGGTAGAGAAGGCAGATTGTGCGCACTCACACAATGTTTTTGCGAGTTTTTTGGCAACGCTTCGATGCGAACGTTTCGCCGATCATTTCGCGAATCATTACGGCGGAACAATGGAGCGAGCGGTTTTAGTTCCTTCAGTATTGCTGCGTTATTTCAAGTACTTTTCGGTACTACCGTAGTTATTAATACAATGGATTTTGCTCTTTGTATGCGCGCGGACGTTGAAGGAAGTCGCTGGATGCAAACTTATAGGTCACTGAGGAAACAATTGGGGAAGTATAATAATTTGTTTACGGACGTCTTTGAATGGAACGTAATAGATTAGCAAAGACGTATACAAGTCTTCAAAATATATAAAACAGGAATTGAATATCGATGATTTCTCCAATGAAAACTGAAAACATGGGCATTTCATTCACTAGAATATAATCACATAATACGCACCGGTACAATTAGTATACATACTGACAATAAATATCAGGAAACACAATTACGGCATGTCATCTAATACGATTGTTTTAAACAGGTAAAGTTAATTTGAAACAATAATCAAGTTACAAATGCTGTTACCGTTCACGTGCCATCTCCGTATAATGTTCAATTCCAGGGCTTGAAAAATCGAACAGCAATCCTAATCCGCTGTAACGGTGAAAGTTTTATCAGGCCGGGGTTAACAGCCGCCCTTATACCGCGCGCCGTCCTTGACGCGGCGGGGGGAGGGAGGGAGAGAGTGGCAAGAGGAGTAGAGGGAGGAGGGTGGGGTATGTGTGACGTCACCGGGCACTCATTGCGCTCGTGCTGGTTAAGGTAATATGATCGATCGCGGGCACGCAACACGCCACGACAACTCCATGCTAATTGATGTATTGAGATGAATGGAGGCCGATTGGCGACCGTGTCCGCCGGCTTGCCGTAGCTAATTGCGTTATACAGTATGCACTAATCTGATGATATTATGTACAGGTCTGTTTACCCGAGTATTTCTATATTGTTTTATGTAAAACAAAGATCCGAAGCAATCCGAAAGAGGCCAAAGTTATTCTGAAAACATTTAAAACTTTTTGGTAACATGTGAGAGCGTTGATACCCAACTCAGGTTGAATGTAATTTGGGATGTTGTAATCCAGTAACGAACTATAATATAATTTATTTTGTTTTAATTTAAGTTAATAATTTATGATTTTAATGGAAAGATGAACAATACCTGACATCATTGGAATTAATTAAAGAAATGCATGAACCTTTAAAACAGTGCCAATCATTCCGCTTAAAATTTTTTTTTTTTTTTTTATTGCAGTGAATGACGAGACGAGCCTGTCATTCGCCTGATGGTAAGCGATACGACCGCTCATGGACAGTAGCAATACCAAACAACACCATGAGTTACAAGGCAATGCTTGGCATTCCACTGCGCTCGCCATCCTGAGACATAAGATGTTAAGTCTCGATATGTCCAGTAGTTACTCTGGCTACAATGTCCTTCAAACCGGAACACAACAGTGCATTTACACTGCTGTTTGGCGGGAGAAATAGACATTGCGGTGGTACCTACCCAGGCGGCCTCTCACATATGAGAGACCTGCCACCAGTAAAAAAATTTACTGGTGGCAGGTCTCTCATATGTGAGAATTAAAATTATAATATCTTGAAGTTGTAAACAAAAATATGTCAGGAAATATACAATTAGTATTAAAGAAGCAATTTTGAATGAATATTCTTTACTGTAAGGGAAGGTCGGTCCAACATTGTCCTGAAATATTTCATATTGGTAAGTAGATTAGGGAGCAGCGGTGGGAAATATGGAGGAAACTTATAGACTTGTCTCGCCGCCTTGGGACCTGCCCGTGGCGAGTGATACATGCCTTGCTGAAAGTTGTGTATCTTTTAGCTCAATTTTGTCATTGACATTGCCTTGATTAGAGCTTTAAGAACTGGGATCAATTTATGTCCATATTTCTAGTTTTTATAACATTATTAGAATATTTTGTAACGCGAATAAAAATCATTAAATCATCTGCTCGTATACTAGACCTACACCCGTGTATGTGTTTCTTAAAAGCGGATATAAGGAAACAAGAAACTGCTAATCGTAGGTATTATTGTAATATTGATATCCACCGTAGTGTTAAAGTACTGTCACTGTAGTGTTGACAGCCTCCGTGGCGCAGGTGACCGCGGGTTCAAACCCCGCACCGAAACAAATATTTGTGTGATCCACAGGTATTTGTTTCGGTTCTGGTTGCTTGTGAGACCGAAAAGTCTCTCGTAGCTTCTGATACCCACTACACAAGACTCGATCTTAGTGTGGGGTCAAGACTATGTATGTGACTGTTGGGTGTATTTATTTATTTATTTATTCAATTGAACACGATGCTAAGACTGTGAATTGCGAGATAATTTCCACAGATACTGATCCATACTCTCCGTACAGTGTCGGACGCGGGGTTCACAGGCGAGTGATCCCGCGCCGACCGACACTAACTCAATTCTCTTAGTTCAAACTTCGCTTTGTGAACTTTTGTATCGGACAATTTCTTTGTAAGTGTATGATAATGAAGGAGAATTTATGCGGTTTATATTGTAGCTGATGTTTCTTTTTTATTTAACGCTTTATTATTTTATCAAACTTGTCAGAAAATACTGGTGGTAGGTCTCTCATATGTGAGAGGCCGCCTGGGTAGGTACCACCGCAATGTCTATTTCTCCCGCCAAACAGCAGTGTAAATGCGCTATTGTGTTCCGGTTTGAAGGACATTGTAGCCAGAGTAACTACTGGACATATTGAGACTTAACATCTTATGTCTCAGGATGGCGAGCGCAGTGGAATTCCAAGCATTGCCTTGTAATTCATGGTGTTGTTTGGTTTTGCTACTGTCCATGAGCGGTCGTATCGCTTACCATCAGGCGAATGGCATGCTCGTCTCGCCATTCATTGCAATAAAAAAAAAACTCGCTTTCTGTATCTATTTATCTTGTTTACATCGTCTCGTGTATGCAGTAGCATAATTGGGAACAGATGGTTGGGCAAACCCCCGGAATGCTAGTAGTGGGGGGCACCTTATGCAAAATTTGTCTGCCTTTATGACGGATTTAGATGGCAGATAAGCAACCAAAATCATAGATTTTTTGGCGCATTCGCCTAGTGTGCTGGCAATTCTACATACCGGGTACCGCATGTGTAAATATGATGAAAACGTGGCATAGCAACACAGGCTGCGCAGCGATTTATTATCTACTACTGCATAGTTTCTACTCGGCCGACAAAATCGTGCCGTATATTACACAATATATCATACAATTTCATTTGTTAGGTACATGTTTGAAAAAACCCCCTTACAAAAATTAAGAAAAAAAATTGTTCGGTACTTTCGTCCCGTCGTCGTTTCGTCTAACGTTGGGAAGTTAAAAAATGTAAAAATTAAACCAAAACGCGATACAATCCGTAAAAAATAGTTTTGTTTCAATGTGTAACAAACGCGTAAATCTAAGAAACCAGTATACTTTCGTCCCGTGTTACTTTCGTCCCTGGTCTCCACACCCGCATCGATGCCTCAGCAAACATATGGACGAAACTAAAACTTTTTTTCATCAGATAAATAAATGAGATGTAAATTCCCTGACTTAAAGAAACGACCCTACTATCTAGTTATTAACAACTTCTGTTCATGGTTAAAAGATTGTTTCAACATGCCTTAAACAATCAAAGCTCTAGAAAATGAGACCACAGACTCATCAATCAAAGCAAGGTCAACAGCGTGGCATCTAGTTCATAATGTTGCACATTGTCAATAAGTAGGTCTTCTCAAACCGGAACCATTCACATGTCTCGGCCGTGACACCACATTCAAGCAAAAACCAGGTCAAAGAATACAAACCAGCATTAAACAACTGGCGCATTACGTTTAATTTAATTAACACGGAATTTTAATACTTTGAATTACATATAAAATATAATAAAAATGTAGCTTACAATGAGTTGAAAGAGTTGATGGTTGAATAGACCGTCATATTTTAAATGTAATAATATAATAGTTAGCTATGTAAAAGTACTGAAAAATGAAGTTTAATACAGCCGCTTGATAATCATGCTGTTGATGATTAAATAGACATCAGTGTTTAAAGGAATAAGTGCGTGCGTGCGTGCGTGCGTGCGTCTGTGTGTGTGTGTGCGTGTGTGTAATTCACTCACGGCAGAAGTTTTCAGAAAAGTAACCTACGAGAGAATGAGATAAATATCGAATTGGCGACCAATCGGACCAATACCTACCTAAAAAGTTTTAACTGGCGGCCAAAAGATTAAATTGATAATCAGAATTGACTAAGTTTGACAGAAAGAAGTGTTACTTCAAGAAGAAAATATTTTATGCTGTCATTCATTTAAAACTTCGAAAACTCAGTAGTGTGTGTAAGGGGTCGCGCTTAGTCAAATAAGCTAATCCTTGCTCAAAATTCTATTAAATAATAAGTAATTTATATTTAGCATGTATATTTATATGTATGTTTATTTATAGAAATATCTATATATGTATGTATATTAAGTGTATTATTGAATTATGTATCATATATTGTGTATATATTCACCATAAATAATTTGTTTATCTATTCTCTTATAAGAGCTTGTTTTTTCTTTAGAGGGCAGTATAGAATATACTGCCCTCTATTCTTATCCTTTTCTTATATCCATCCAAAGGTTGTCTGTAAGAAATCGCCTAGGGCGATAAGACCGCCAACTGTACTCTTTATTTATATCTGTAAAATATTGTATGCCTTTTGTTTTTTTGTATGTGCAGTAAAGAATAAAAATAAATAAAATAAATAAAAATAAATAAGGTTCTATGGAACGCAAGGCTCTTAAATATTGCAATGAATAAAGGGAGCATAGATGGTATTTTAAATAAATAATAAGAGTGAGTTTCTTAAGTCTCCCAATTGTCCTTCATTGATATTTGCGACATTCAGGATTGATGTCCGTCATGCTTCTCCCCATTCTGTTCTAGTAGGGCCAGCCGTAATTATTTAAATATAGCTTCCAATAGTGCGGGACGTTTTTCGCGCGGTGTGGGCGTGTGGGCGAATGTGGGCGGCGGCGTGACGTCACAACGCAGCTGCCCATCGCATTAAACTGCAATACAAAACGAACGCGCCTCGTGAATTCACAATGAACTATTAATATTTGAGCGGCGATTTAATGTGGAGCGCTCTGTTTGTTCACCGGGCGAGCGCGGCGGAGGGCGCAACGAGGCGAGGTGGGGCGGGGAGGGGAACGGGGGGGGGTTGAAGAGGAGCGTCCGACAATTACATCGGGATTAATGTTGCAGCGGCACTAATTTAAAATGTGATTGTGTGTTTATTGTGCAATCAATATGTCATCAAAATTTTTGCGCGGCTGATTGAATTTCGGCGTTATGTTTGTTGAAGCATCGATGTGAGTATCATATTAATGCATACGATAAACAATGGCTGTCTACTGTTTGCGCGCGAATTAATTAGCCTTATATTTATATCTTAATTATAAAGAATAAGGGTCCTTGGCATTTAATAGATATGTATTTATACACCTTACAGTCACACACTTCGACCATAGTCCCCTCTGATTCCACAATAAGAGACTATACGGCCTAAATGCCGCGCATCAAAATAATCCCGATATCGACTTACTATATTAATATTACTTATTATCTCGACTGTAGATAAATATACAACGCTATATTATATTACTTTAAATTAGTTTTGTTCTTGTTATCTGTGGAGTTTACATTTTACAGCAAGGTTAAATTAATAATAGAAAAAGACAAATAGTTATAGCCAATTAGGGTAATTTTGAGCCAGAATGTCTTAATTTTATATACTTTTAGGCCAAATGTTAATATTTTTCCTACATTTTAACTAATTTTATATACCATATGCAATATTTTAATGCATTCACATTGTCGCAATCGAGTATTCATACAGCGGAAACATTTATTATTAACATTGATTTTCAAGGCAGTATGATATTTTCATTGCCTATTTTTTATATAAATCGAAAGAGGGTAGTCGTAGCTTTACCCTCGCGTCCGTCACCGCGTCTCCACGGTTTCAGTACGGTTCCTTGACCGACGCGTGCTCCGCTGCATGCGCTTAATTATTTCGTTTTTGTAGTGGAATGCAGTGGTGCAAATAGTGATAGCGGTATGTGGTGCAAGTGCCAAGTGGTATTACCGGAGGCTCAATGCCACTTTCCACTTCTCTCGTCCTTTTCCCTGCTACTCTGCTATAAGAGCCGGTACCGTAGTGTAAGCGTCCGTAAGCGGCGGTAATCATTAGATCAGTTTCTACACTAGCCGTTTGCTGGTTAGTTGTATATAAAGAGCTAGTGATGTGTGTTGATATAATATGGTGTAAGTGCCGTGCAGTGCAGAAGAATAGTGTTAGTGATGTGCAGTGACTCTCGCCGGCGCGGCGCCGAGCATCCAGCTTCGGGAACGGTGAGTCATTTTGATTGCATCTCATTTGATTGTAATTATGATTTGTTGTTGTGTACTTCACTTTGAAGGTACGCACTTTGACCATTTATTGATGTTATAAATGCAAAACTATGTGGCTTTGACCTAGTTTTATGCAGCATAGCACCCACTGAACGACGTGATTTTTTTGCTGAGATATTTTTCAATCTACAGAGTGATATTTTAAGGTTTTATTCGAAATAGTGCGCAATGTTTTTAGGATTTTTTTAGTTGTTCCTTATGCTACTATGTTGTGTGGACTCGTAGGTACTAACTACGTCATGAAACAACTAACTATTTAAAAAAAATCTTTGTCATTAAAAAATATCATATAATACTGTCCATTTCCGATTACCTTCCAGAGTGATTCCAACGAAGAATATTAATTGATGATGTAACTCATACTATGAACAAAATGTGAATATTTGAGTCACTTTTGAGCTACTATAAGCCTAGTCTAGCCAACATATTTAAATTTTCTATTATCGTGTACTTCTTGGTAATGATTCCTAATATGGCGCCTAAGTATCTACCCGTGCTTGTAGTGACAAGCAAGTTTGGTTTTTGATCTGGTTAATTAGCAAAGCAGTGTAGACAAAAACCTTAAACGTAAACGATCCGTGTTTTAATTCATTTAATTATTCCGTGCGGTAATGAACGCAACACAAGTACAGTGCAACAGTGTCCGGTTGTCGCCGACAGTGTTGCAGAGTTCCGGCGTGCACTGTGTGTCTACAGCCGCGTCTGTGCGTAAAGCCCGGGGGGCCGCGCCGACACCTCCACATCTTTGTCCTCGACTAGTTGCTTCTCATTTAAATGATATATTCCTTGCTGATATTATAAAAAGTGTTTTCTTTTGTTGAGCATGGGAAACTGGATCTGATATTAAGTGCATTTATATCTAATTTAATGACTATAGAAATATTTGCCTTATAGACTCATGTGTAAATAAGTCAAATAAAATCAAAGCAGTCTATTGGTCGGGGCTGTGGTACCACTCTGACGTCCACTGGGGGCCTCCAACTAGTCTATTTCTAACTCCGTCACTGACTCACTGTATACACGAGACATTGTATAAATCAAATAGATTCAGATCTGCAAGAATTTTCTGTCAAGTTTCTTAAAATAACAAAACGTAAAAAAAAAAACGAAACATCAGCTACAATGTAAACCGCATAAATTGTCCTTCATTACCATACACAGTTACAAAGAAATCGTCCAAAACTTTTGTTCACAAAGCGAAGTTTGAAATTTGCGCGAGTATTGAGTTAGTGTCGGGCGCGGCGTGAGATCACTTGCCGGAAAATGCCCTGCGTCAGACCCTGGGCTGTACGAGGAGTATGGAATAGTTATCTGTGGAAATTAACTTGTACAGTCTTGGTATAGTGTTCAATAAAACAATATAGCCCTTCATGAAACAACAGCTCAACATTTATGTTTTTCTTTTCGTAGTATTCAAACAGTAAAAATTTACTTTTCTTTTTGACGCGCTGTCGTTTATAGTATTTATATAGTACTTGAAAATTTAATGAGCCTTGTGTAGAGTGGATTGCACCATGGAAACTAAAGCCACGATTTTAATCAATCCCTCCGAACAGCAATCGAATACCGAAAAATCATGCTTTCGAAAGTGAAAAACTGGTGCAAAGTGAATTTCCCGAACTGGCGATTGAACTCAATGGAATTATCGACGACAGCTACGGTACATCCCGGTTTGGTCCTCTAAGTCTATAGACTGGGGACTTGTCTGTACTCGTCGTGGATGCGACATCGAACGATCTATAAGGCGCAAGATATTTTTACATCCATACTGAAGAATATGTAACCCTTGCTATTTATTATTTTCATTGCAAAACCTTTCGGTGATATTCCGGCCGAAGATGTAAACTTCGCACATAGCGACTCATAGCTTCTGTATTTTGCTACTTTATGTAGGTACTAATCCAACCTTGGGACCGTGACGTGTTGCCTTCGAATCCCAGATCGGGTAGTCTATGTATGAGTATTACGATTAAAAGTTCTCATTTAAATTTCCAGCGGCTGGAATTTATGACCTGCATGGCTTTAGAAGTTTAGTTTGGAGTTTATCGAAACTCGCCCCTATCTCGTTTGGAAATAAGCTGTGGGTTACCTTGATCCATACGTTTAGGAACATAAGCGTACCCTTACTCATGTATTTTCCAAACAATCCTCGGCTAAGAAATCGCGTTAAATGTCAGAATATTATAAAACAAGTAATTTCAACCAAGTACACGCAAGATTACCGACAACAAGCGAACTCACCGCACAATCTCGCCTCAGAAGAATGTCTGAAACTTCGCCTTGTACGCAGGGCTCTCCAACTGTCTACACGATAACAACAATATGTGGGCGAGTGTAATGCTGCGAGCGATGCGTGCGCCAACTTCACTTGTAATCTACAGCCACTGAGATAATGTGCTCAGTCGTCAACATAGTTTGCAAGATTTTGGTAATATTTCTCCATTGCATCTTGGATCATTGCATGCCACCTTATAGAACCATAGCTATGTGATCTTATCTGGCTCATCCCGAACCAAGAGGTTTTTATAATAATGTTTCTGGCGCACCATTAAACCGTGCAAAAATGGAATATTTTATTCAATTCTTTTCAAATAGACCGTCTCAATTTATAATATAAGTATAATATGAAATTTCTTTTGTTTTTTTTTTTTTTGTAATGCCTCAGCAAACTAAGGATATGTACTATCCAGGCTAATATACTTAATATTCCTATGACAAACCCAACGTATTCAGCACCGATATGGGTTTTCCTTAAGTCTACACGGTAGGAGCTAGGAAGTACAGTAAAGCATATCGTATGCAATTTCCCTAAATGGCGCGCGTGTCGCCGCGTTTCGGTGTACAAGGCGCTTTATGAATACGCGACAAGTAACCGGAGAGCGGAGACTTTGTGGCGCTGTGTACGCAACAAGCAGCTCAGCCGGAGTGAGCACTGAGCGCTGTGAATACCGCCCGTTGTAAGCGCTGCGAGCAATGTCAATACGACCGTGGTGAGCGCTCTGAGCGCTGCGAATGCCGAAAATACAGCGACGTATAACTGCGTGAATCGTGAGTCGACTTCACTTTGTGTGTCGAACTATTTGATTGCGTTCTGCATGCATTGGGTAAATTCATGTCGTTACTTTGTATTCAGTTATCATTGTGACGCCTATTAGGAAATGTAGGCATTTACAACTCTTATTCGTGAGGCTGTTTGAGTATGTTCCAATGTTTTGCTTGTTTCTTCTACCACGCAGCATTGTACAAGCAGCGTAGGGTTCCGCTGTGAAGTATTTTGTAACTAGTGTCTCGAGATAACGAGCGCAGAATAGTACAGTCATTAGTGAATAATGTCAATTTTTTTGGACAAGCGCGACATGGCGTGAAAACTGCTCGCTTCATGATTTCGCTAATCAAGAATTTTAAAAATTGCGAAATCATATTCCTTCAACAACTGTCCTAATTATATTCACTGACGCTATATTTGTTGCTCAGAGTCCTAAGCAAAATCTGTTGTTCATCGTTTTATGTTTGTATTCACTCTCTATTAAAGAACAATTGTTATTTAGCGAACAATTGCCATTATCAATCTGATTGAATATATTGTTGTTGTTCATACAAACATTTATCCAAGTGCGTGGGCCATACACGCGGCCTCGCGCTCCACAGATCGTTTCCCACCCATTGCGCCACAAAAGCTACAAATTGTATGTATAATACTAGATTATACTCAGGGTTTCGCTCTCGTACCTTGGATAAAAAGGATAAGTACAATTATTTTTCAAATCATCTTGTCGTCGAAGGTACCAGGATAGCTATACTATAACTTAGTCATTATAATGCAATTTATTCACTCCGATGGGCCGAATATATGTGTACGCTGGAGCCTGGACCACCGTCCATTTTATCCGACAATGTTTTTTTCGGAAACAGTACTTGTTTCCTGGATAGAATGCGATCTGTATCCTTTTCGTCGACACTCTTGAGCACAGCTGCGCAAAACTTCATGCCGATCGGTTAAGTAGTTAAAGTGTGAAAGAGAAACAAACAAAAGCACTGTCGGATTTGTAATACAAGTAAGGCTTGGCAGCGAGAGGTATAACTCGCAGGATCTTCAATGTGCATAAAGTTGTGGCAGTAAAGTGACGTATTACTGCGAAGGAGGTCGATGGAACTTGGCATGTCGCGGGCCGCGGTTCAACTCGTTCTGCTCGAATTTGTCGCATTAAAGTGTTCGTGTACTGCGGCCCACTAAACTCAAAACTTTGTCTTACTGTCTTTTAAACGACTTTTAAAGTTGATACAAAGTCAAATAAAATACGACTTCTGGTGATGTTCTAAAGCTAGGCGTTATGCTATTTTATGGGTTATAAATTGAATGTAATCCGTGTTTAAAATATTTCATACTTTTAATGATTACCTCGGTGGCGTAGTTGTACTACGGTGCGGTTACAACGCTGAGATATCGGATTCGAATCCCGGGTCGGGCAAAGTGGTATTGGATTTTTCTATTATTTATCAGCTCCGAGTCAGGAATTTGTGCCCGATATGGCAATAGGCTCGCCGCTTAGCACATCGTGTGACGGAACACATAAGGCGAAACGTAAGTGTCCTGGTAGCACCTCCGCCTACCCCTTCTGGAAAAAAGGCGTCAGTTTATGTATGTATGTACTTTTAATACTGACACT
Organism: Deilephila porcellus; assembly: GCA_905220455.2. Taxonomy (NCBI): domain Eukaryota; kingdom Metazoa; phylum Arthropoda; class Insecta; order Lepidoptera; family Sphingidae; genus Deilephila; species Deilephila porcellus. Next base: position 14,329,480 of record LR999983.1, read on the forward strand.
AAAGTGTTTCAATACACCTGATAGTCTAGTGCAATTTAAAAAGAGTATTCTTTCACGAACTATAGTTATCTTTCACCGGTCCAAACTGCTACGCTCACCTGTTTAGAATGAAATTCATTCGTAGTTTAATCTGAAAAGCGACACATATAGGCGAGTTTTCCAGCATTTGCGATGGTAGTCCCAATCCGCGGGGCCCCAAATATTCACAAGTCATCGGATGCCTGGCAATCTATTATATTACTATATCTACCGCACAAATCGCTACAGCAAAGCTGTTATTTCACGTCGGTTTTCAATGACAGCGGTACAAGCCGGCCGAGCTGACCCAGTGCTACCGGAGCCTTAACGAGCTATAGTATGGCTTTACTATTCCCGACGATCCGCTTGTATATGATGAAACTGGATCGCATCGATTCCGATCTATTCGGATTTTATAAAAGCTCAGCGTTAACGATCTTGCAGACAGATTTTTGTAATGGTAATGCGAAGTAGGTATAAAATTATAAATGACAAAGTATTAGTAACATCGTGTTCTGTTTTATTTTAAGTAGTAAGTTTGATTAATAAGTTTAGGTTAACATTACACGTTCAAGTAGTTTAGTGGTCCGCCCGCAATATATCACTGTTATTTCGATTGACAAACATGCCGCTTACTTTGTATTATGTATTCCTAAAACAAATGTACCATTTTGCGACTATCTGCCGTTACAAAACTCGAGTACAATGATAAAATAATGGAATAAATGGTAGAAACATGTGCAGTGTGAGTTCGCCGCAGACACGCTGTCGCGTCGCGGAACATGTTCCGGCAACAGATAGCAACTCCGCCACGCTCGCCGCGACACCAGCGCGTGTTGTGAACATGTACTCAGGCCGCGGGATAACAAGTCGCGTTACATCAATATAATTTTTCCAGTTCCAACTAGTTTTATATGGATTCGTATTTTTGTACATACATACATACATAAACTCACGCCTTTATCCCCGAAGGGGTAGGCAGAGGCGCCACCAGGACACCCACTTTTCGCCTTGCATGTTCCGTCCCACGATGTGATAGGGGGCAAGTCTATCGCCATATCGGGCACAAATTCCTGACTCCGGGCTGATAATGAATAGAAAAATCCAATATCACTTTGCCCGACCCGGGATTCGAACCCGATACCTCAGCTTTGTAACCGTACCGAAATACAAGTACGCCACCGAGGCAGTCGTATTTTTGTGAGGTCATTAAAACGATCCTGAGGTCGAATTCTAAGTCGAATACTCATTTTTTACTTAAGATGTTTAATGAGGGGTTTGATAGGATGCAATTAATATCATCTTGTGACGGAAATTAGCTCGTTGATATCACTAGTTGAGCACTGCGTTGCCTACACGTTACTTGCAGATAAAGGCGTTAGCTTAAGTATAGAATCTCCTAAACTCCGGACATAGAACACGTGTGACCTCTTTCACAGACTCGCCTTATCCTGTACCGGTAATCGAATTTCCGCTACATCTCTCTAGAGAATATTATAGAGATGTTCGCGAGCGTAGTGGATACACTACGCTCGCGAACATCTCTATAATAAAACACATTATATATACAGGGTATATCAAGACTGCGACCGAAAACGAAGCCAGGTGGTAGTATTAGTGGTTACAACAATAAAGCAATTAAAATTTTCGCAAAGAAGCGACAGTTTCTTTTGCAATATTTTGAATATCTTCGTGTTTGAGTGCTAAATACCTAGTTTTTGCGAAAAAAGGAATTTAAACCCTTAAGTACCATTGCGACTTTAAAACTAAAAAGCTGTACATCATTATTTTAGGAAAACTATGCATTTATCACACAAATATGACGATTAGCAAAAATATTAAAAAAAAATTGTCAATTTTTTTTCGAAGTTTTTAGTTGTATTGTGTCTGAAGTCACTAATACTACGACCTGGCTTCGTTTTCGGTCGCAGTCTTGATATACCCTGTATATATTATTCTTTAATAGCTGCTAAAAAAGTTATTTAAAATTGGGCCTTATCACAATTTAAAGGCGTTTGCGCACTACATATTATAATCATTTCGCGTCCCGTGTCATAGTCGGAGTTGGAGACAGTCAGTACGGATTTCGGGTGTACGGGAACATCAGCGGTAGATGTCTCAGCTGGTCTTTTGAAGGGCAGGCCATATGGAGGGGTAGCCATACTTTGGAGAAAGAGTGTGTTTCGATTGTAGCGATGCTCGTTTATCAGCGGTAAAATTGCAAGTGAGTGGTGCGTCTGTTATGGTTTTTAGTGTGTATATGCCAACTGATTGTGCTGAAAATCTGCCTGCGTTCACACAGTGTTTGAGCTCAATCAGTGCTATTGCAGAAGAAAATAGTGATTGTTCGGCGGTTTACGTTCTGGGTGACTTCAATGCACATCCAAGTGAGCTCTTTTGTAATCACTTATTAGACTTTTGTGATGACCAGCACTGGACTTGCATAGACCTTAATAGTATGAATACTGATGATACCTACACCTTCATTAGCGAGGCACATGGTTGCGTGAGATGGTTGGATCATTGTGTAGTCACAAATGCAGCGCTGTCGACAGTGGTTAACGTGTTAGTCGAGTATGACGTGCAATGGTCTGATCATTTCCCACTGGTAATTGATTGTAACTTGGATTTAGTGTCGTATAAACAGTTACCAGTCGGTGCACCGGTGTTCAGTGGGGTTCTTTGGCGTGAACGTACGACTGAGCAAATCCGGAAATATAATAAACTATGTTGTGCTCAACTGCGAGAAATTGATTTTCCGATGGAAATGAGTAGTTGTTGTGATGGAATGTGCTCCAATGCAGAGCACAAGTTATTAATAAAAAATATGTACTTAAGACTGGTTACTACATTGTCGGATGCAGCAACAGCTACTTCCAAAAGGGTCAAGGCTCGAAGGAGGGGTGGTTATGTTGCGGGATGGAACAGATATGTTGTAGGTTACCATAGGGAGGCCAGGTTGAGGTTTTTGGCCTGGGTGGAAGATGGTAAGCCTAAAAATGGTCAGACGTATGTTGACATGGTAGAAAGTAGGAAGTTGTTTAAGCAGAAGTTAAGATGGTGCCAGGATAGGCAGGAACAAATTAAAATGGACGCACTTGCATCCCATCATTCCGCTAATAATTTCCCACAGTTCTGGAAAGATACCGGAAAATTTAACCAGAAACCTGGCCTTCCTGTGAGTATTAATGGTATTTTTGACCATCACTTGATTGCAAATGCGTTTAGTAAACACTTCAAGGTGACACCGCAGCGTAATACTGGTGTGTTTCGGTCGCCCGCTGCTGGGACCATCGTCCAGAAAAGAGATATCAGTTTTACATCGAAGGAGGTTAAAAAAGTTATTAACAGCATGCATAGAGGTAAATCCCCTGGATATGATGGTCTCAGCATCGAGCATCTTAGACATGCTGGAGTCCACCTGCCACGCGTCCTATCCTTGTTTTATAATCTCTGCCTTTGCCATAGTTACTTACCAGAGGAACTTACTAAAACTATAGTGATTCCAATCATTAAGAACAGAACTGGGGACGTCTCGGATATGAATAACTATCGACCCATCTCTCTTGCGACCATATTGGCCAAGGTGTTGGACGGCTTGCTTAATAACATTCTTAACAAACACATTAAACTGCATGAAGCCCAGTTCGGTTTCAGAAATGGGCTTTCCACTGAAAGTGCGATATTATGTCTTAAGCAGGCTGTTCAGTACTATACGGACAGGAAAACACCGGTATACGCGTGCTTCCTAGACTTGTCTAAGGCGTTTGACACAGTCCTATATGATAAGCTTTGGGACAAAATGGGCAGAGCGGGTGTACCGGTTGAGGTCATATCAGTGTTGCAGGAATGGTACCACTGCCAGCGGAACCAGGTGAGATGGGCGGGAGCTTTGTCCGGGCAATATGGCATGGAGTGTGGCGTGAGGCAGGGGGGGCTGACCTCTCCTTTGTTATTTAACTTGTATATAAATGACCTTATCGGTGAGCTCAGCAGCACTCATACCGGTTGTCATATTGATAGTGTATGCGACAATAATATTAGCTACGCGGACGATATGGTGCTGCTGGGACCATCGGTGGGTGCTATTCGTAAGATGTTAGCTATATGCGAAACCTACGCTGGGGAACATGGACTGACCTACAGTAAAGCAAAAAGTAAAGTTCTGCTTTTCAAGGGTAAGTCAGGTGCACCCGTTCCAGTTCGTGTTCCTTCAATTAAATTATACGATGAGGAACTGCAGAGAGTGACCAGTTTTAAGTACCTAGGCCACATTGTGACGGATGATTTGTCCGATGACGCAGATTTGGAGCGGGAGCGCAGGGCATTGGCGGTCCGAGGAAACATGATTGCCCGTAGATTCGCTCGGTGCTCCTCCCCAGTAAAAATTACTTTGTTTAAGGCATTTTGTCAATCGTTTTACGCGAGCAGTCTATGGGTGAATCATACTCAGCGGGCTGCCAGGGTCCTGCGCGTTCAGTATAACAACATCTTCAGGGTGCTATTGCGGCTGCCTCCCTACTGCAGTGCGTCGCAAATGTTTGCTGATGCTCGGACGGATAGCTATCAAGCTATAATCCGAAAAAAGGTTGCCTCTTTATTAAGACGAGTGAGAGACAGTAGTAATGGCATCCTCGGGATGATTGCTTCTCGCGCTGATTGTCCGATCCAACATAAATGGATGTGTATAATTACCGGACAAGACTGACATATCCTTATTATTATTATTTTACTCTTCATTATGAAATGTGTATGATTTTCTTTTTATTAATTGATTGACTGATTGACATAATGATAGCTAATATTGACAGAGAGTGGTTACTACTGTATTGATATAATTGTGTGTTCCTAATCCATTTCCTTTGTATATTTAATTAATTGAATTAGTATATCGTTCATTCTCTATTTGTATTCTTGAACTGTTTGTGTGCTGACTACTGTGTGTGTATTATTATTTTATGGATTTTATCTGAAATAAATGTTTTATTATTATTATTATTATAGTGAAGGTGGGTTTACAAGTGAGAAGCGCTCGCGTCGCCCCGGGAGTCCCGCGTCTCTCGCAGACATGTAATTAAAGAATCGTAAAGTTTGCAAAAATTGTGTCGCAGACACGGAATATATGAGATACCGTTATGTCTTCTACTTTTGTTAACCCGGTAACGTTGGCACAAAATATTTACATAAATGTTATAGAAAGTTTCGGCTTTAATATACCAGACAGTTTGACTATTTCATTGTTACTTTTTGGATACATCCTATTCCTCGCAAGTAAATTATTTTAAATGGATGTGCTCCCTCGTTAAGTATATGTTTTTCTAGCTTCGAACATCGAAACCTTATATTTTCTGTCCACCACAGTACCGACCGCTTTCAATTCTTATGCATTTCAACATGATTAATCCAAGTTCGATAATTGTTTCTTTCGCGTCTTTTTTTATTGGTATCTATGATTTACATACATGCTTGTAAACTAAATATTCAAATTGCATACAAATATTGTCTAACATATTTCCAATAGCCAACACGTCGGGTGTCGCCGCGTCACAAAAGCATGTCAAACGCTGTACCATACACTATACACTGCACACAATGCTCTGTTCACGGACATAAAGCGCGGGTTTGTCGCTACACGGCGACACTGGCCCGCGACAGAACGCTCTGAAAGGCGCAGTTTAACGGGATTAAACACGCCATGAAAATACCTGCTTTGTTTTTAATTTTTGTCGCGGTTTAAACAACAGAAAAGTGCATGTTGTGCCGAGCTTACACCTTTTACTTCCACACTACAACTGCAACAATTACCGAGGGCTTTTGTACGGAAAGTAGAAATGTTTAAAACATCCTTGTCATACAGTTGCACTGTTACTTTTTTCTGAAAGATTTTTTTTACTATAGTAAGCTACCTTAGAGGACTAAACCTCTAATTTTAGTAATGAAGTACATTAGTATATGGTTTATTATTGCTTAATAGCATGCGTTATAAATGGCTAGCGTTCGTTTTTTATTTTGTTCAAACGAAATAACACTGAATGCATATACCCGTATATGTTGAGTGTTGTCCAGTATTACTACACATGATAAGAGATATGTCACACATTCTTGCCTAGTTAAGGTATTTGACATGCTTCTGCTTAATGTAATGCTTAATTAATGATGAATATTTTATGTGATTGCCGTTGTGCTTAACTAATTGCAATATTTGGATCGTAGGTGCGTCGTTGCCAAAACGAGAGGAAACAGTAGAGGGTAAATAACGGGAGGAGGAAGGGGATATCGACCCTTCGACAATCTCTCAAAGAACTAAACCTAACAGCAAAGCCTTCGATTCGCGTCAGTTTTCAGCGAGACAGTACCGGTACAGAACCATCTCGTTCGAGCCCAGCTAACAGAAGTCCAAAGCTTTTCAATTATAAAAATATTATAATAAGTACTCGTTTATATTCGGAAAATTAATACAGCTTCCTACATGACAACTCTACAAACTTGTCATTCTATTATCCCGTGTATTGCGGTTCATTATGGATTATTTCCATTGTTTTGTACAAAAACTTCATTATTCAACAAACAGATCTGGAGCGGCGCTGAGTGTTCCCACGACCCGTGTCTGTGGAGACACGGTAGGTGGCTACCATGGTCTTTATTTCAATGCGGTTAAGGTTGAAAGTAGTGGATAGTGTTGTTGCAGGGAACAGTGTGCCGCGCAAGTTTTAATTAACCCTCGAGCTCGACTGATCTGTACGAGTGTCGTCGCGGGGTTTTTTGGAGGTGAAGTCGTGTTGTGTTGTCGCAGCGTGTTGTTGCGTTGTGTCGTGTGTTGTGTTGTGTTGTGCGGCGCGACATGCTCCGTTTGTCCGGAGTTTTTGAGAAGTTGCGCGACTCGTTCCGAATCGGCCGGTAATTAATTTGAAAGTTGGGTCGCGCGGGGGATTAGTTGCGCTGTATTTAATCGACTTCACAAAGGAGCTTTACTATTCCAATGTTTCCGTTTGTGAGTGCTTGATGTGATTGGAGCTTAATGCGTTTGTTCCTATTTATGTCGTTTGTTTACTTATAGATACGCCCACACATGTATCCCCGAGGGGTTGACGAGCTTACAGTCTCCCCCACACTTTGATAAACGTATTTCTGCCCTAAACTCTGACCGATCCAACCTGATCGTCAAGGCAGACATGAATTTAACCAACATTTCCCAAACCAAAAATCTTACGCAAAGCGGAGTACACAATCCGGGGATCGGAATCCGTCAACATCTTCTACAACAAGACGTCCACTGATAAGCTTAGGTTGCACACAATGATCTCCACAGCGACTCTGCATCCTTCTATTTCCTGTGATCTTTAATCACCGTCTCTGTGCCAGCAGTCAATACGTAGCCTACACTCGAGGACCTGTCAGTTGATCGCTTGCTCAATATTCATCATTGACAATGAACGTCCATGGCTTTAGCGGAGTTATCAGCACCTGTCGACCTTTAGACATTTAGACATTTCTTGAATTCCTCTATAAGACGAGGGATAGAAATCTTAGATCTCCACTTAGATTATCAAAATTCAGAACAGACAAGGCGGTTGAGTGCGAGAAAAAACTTAATCGATCAAGTTATCGCAGATATTTCCTTCTTTCAGAAAACATACGCAAGTTACTGCTTTTTTATTAACCGCTTACTCTTCCATGCGCGCAACTTACGGAAGCCCTAAATACGTCATAACATATTTAACCAGTTTTGATCGATGAGGATAAACGTCGATAAAACACCCGGGAAATTCACGTAAAAACTTATACTGGCTCTTTCAGTTCGGGCGGAGGTTAATATATTGAACATTACGTATAGAATTGAATACGACGCCTATCTATACAAGCTGAGAGCTATCATCCCGCGGGACACAGTACGTACATATAGATCATTCAATTTGAATAGGATCGATACGTAGGACTGTTACAGTTGCAGTTGGAACAAAGTGAGACCTTCCGATGTTTTACCGACACGACACGCTGACATATTGAAATTTGAACCTTATAGTAAGTGAGCTCCGGTTGGAATAGAATATCCACGCGCGTTATATGCTTATCTCTTGCCGATCGAACCGTGGAATTTTTCACCATAATGTTGAACACCTACTAGATTTCCTTTGCTCAAACTCGTCTTTAAAAATAAATAAATTAGCCTAAAGAAGATAGAACGCGTGAGTGTTGTGGAGCGCGGTGCGGTCGCGACTCGCGCGGCTGCGGTTGAACCACGCCGCACACCTTGATGCGCTTTTAATTTAAACGCCAATTCATAGCGATTAATGTAATTGTGCACCGACGCACCTGCCGCCGTTGTCATGTTCAAATGATGTTTTGACTGATATTCTCATGGGTATTTTTTTATTTTGTTGACACTACCGTTTTGTCTGCTTGTCTCGCTAAGCAGCAGTTTCTAAACATTGTTGTGTTTGGAGGACAATATGATATTGTAGTCGGTGATAGAGGGCCAGTTGTAATATTTAACACCTGATGGTTCAGGATGGCGCGCGTAGTGGAGCTATAAAGTAAAATCATAAATTCTGAGGTTATTGCTCCTGTGACGCTTGCCATAAAAGTATAGTTGTAGGTATATAAGATTATACATTGCTATAATACGCTTGATACTTACGCAGAATTAAGGCAAAGGTATTTAAATTCATATCGGGCACGTACACATCGCGCCGGCGGGGATTATTCGATTACAAGTCGTACATACGTAGTAACTAATAAGTTTTCGACATCTTGTAATTACTCAACTCGTGTGTAATCTAGTCACAAGCGTGTAATCACGAGGTAGGCAGAGACGCCGCACGTGCTCACAATTAGTATGGAGTTACAATCCCATTACCCGCGGCACGTGACGGAGACGTGTCGGCGACGGCGCGGCGGCGGCCGGCACGCATTCTCACCTCAACCAGACAATTATCTTAGCAAACACTCCCCACACCCGCCAGTGCTCCACTAATTTATAATTCAGCCCCTGCCCCCCCTCCTGTTGTCTGGGTGCCCCTCCAAGTGGATCCCAACTGACATTCCGTTTGTTTGTGAGTAAACGATGACGTAGCGCCGCAGATAAGCCGGTGGTACTGGACGCGGGCCGGCGCAGCTGCCCCGTGCACGAATACTCAATGACCCTCAGGATCATTGTGGCGAGCGACTCAAAGAGTGGGCAAATTGGGCGCTCCGACGCAAGCCGCATTAACTACAGATTCGAGGACTATTTGACGACTAATGTAAAGAGCAACCGAGCTACAAACTCATTCATTTTGGAGCTCGCTTTATGCTTCTCTGCGTGGAATGTTTGTATGAAGAATGCTCGCTTAGGGGCAATGTGCATAACTGCGAGTAGAGCCTAGTATATAATATGGCGAAAGAGTAAAAGACTTTTATTACACTAAAAAGAGTTTTACTAACTCTTATTAAGTGTTTCATGCCATTATTCATTAAGAGTTGTTTTTTCAAACTCCAATTGTGACACAAATTAAACCAATGCGCTTACAATTTATTTATTAATATTTAATTATGACAAATCATGGTGAATGTCAGATGACTAAAATAGAATAATAAATAATAAATAATTTGGGATATCAAATGGACAATCAAATTGGGGAAAATTATTTGAACAAGAACAAATTAGTGATTTAATTGTTCATTTCTCTCTAAAGACTCAGTTTATTCAATTACAAACTCTCAAAACTCCGCTTTAGTTGACTAAAACGGAATAATTGATTACCGTAATACCTAGAACAATAGTTGTTGAGAATTATTCGGACTGAGTGGAGGTTAATAGTTAATACGGCGGTGCAGTGTCGGCTCTCGGGAAACATCAGCAGAATTGCACGACACATGTCGCCAGGCACGCGGACACTGCTGGTGGGAATACGCAGGCACTACGAAAAGTATCATAAAAAAAACGCCACTGATTCCATGCCAGGAAACTAATGAGATTTGTCCAAATTACTCTTTTTTAATGAATTCGTTATCTCTTTGACATAAACTACGTTACATATCAGTCATTTGTCTAACGCTTCATTCTACTCATCTGTCATCATAACATTCAAATCCTACATACATACGTAAAAATATAACACATACATGAATAAATATTATACTTACATATACACTGCCTCGGTGGCGTAGTTGTACTACGGTACGACTACAAAGCTGAGGTCTCGGGTTCGAATCCCGGGTCGGGCAAAGTGATATTGGGTTTTCTATTCATTATCAGCCCGGAGTCAGGAATTTGTGCCCGACATGGCAATAGGCTCGCCCCCTATCACATCATGGGACGGAACATACAAGGCGAAATGTGGGTGTCCTGGTGGCGCCTTTGCCTACCCCTTCTGGGATAAAGGCGTGAGTTTATGTATGTATGTACATATACAGAATGTTAAAATGTGCAATGTAAAACAATAAACCACTGTATTTAAATAGGGAAATAAAATCTGACATCGGGATTAAGCATTGAAAAATGAAAGGTTTTGTGAGCCAGTTTGCTTTGACGACTAAATACAGAACGTTATGCATTCAGCGCTAGTCACGGGCTCTGTGATCGCTGAATACAGGTTATTAGCATTGCATATTTATACAATAAAAACTAACAAATTTCACAACACAATTTTAGTTTTTACGAGTTAAATTTTTGTTGCTAATCGATAATAATCTATCTTGCGCTCAAGCACTAGCAGGTATAGTTAAAGTGTCATAGTTGTAGTCATGTTTATTGCGCAGTAATCTTTTGGGTTGGGTAGTAGTTTTTACAAAAGCGTATTCTTTAGTTTTTTTTTACTATTATTTATTTATTATTTAGTAGTTGAGAGGTAAGAGTAGCCGATTTTCAGGCTCATTAGAAGGAGGCCAATTTTTCTTGACCTTTAAAACTCAAGTTGCGACCAAATTTCATAATCTAACCATCTCATGTAACGATTTTCTATTACATGGAATTTTCCATGTCAACTTAGATCAATTCTTCTATTCCAATATCGTCGAGTCTTACGCGGCTAAGTGCTACATAAGCTTGTCCAGCAGCAAACATTCGAGAACCTAGATAGATAACTGCATGATCAACTTACAGCCTTGTTTTTTATGAACGGTCGATGCCCAGCTCAGGTTTAAAAGAAACATTCGTCGTTCAAATAATTCCAAACCATCAAACGTTTTGAAGTGTTTGTAAATCGACTTCAAAGATTCCGTTACATACATACATACAGGTGAAGATAATAAAAGCGTGTTAAATAGTCAGATCTTTTGTAGTGCCAGCATCATACGATAACTAACGGGCTGGTTAAAATTAAAGTTATACACAGGCAAAAACATTTTTTGTAATTGCAGCCGTAATTATTCAATCAAAGCCTAATTAATATATATTATGAATTATTTATTAGTGGCTACTGAATATAATAACCAAACAGACAAGAGTCGCCGCAAAAAAAATAGTTATAGTAAGATTACGTCACATTGTAGATGTTGCAAATTTTATTCCCAACTATAAAATAAGTACACATTCAAGAACATATTTGGCTTGATATCGAATTTAAAAGGCAAGTATCAGAGATTTATACTTGAAAATGTAAATACTTGCGCATATAGATGGTACAGGACAGCGCGGCGGCCAATTGCAGCGTACTCGCGGAATTAATGCGTGCGTGTTGGCAGAGATCCCGGATTTTATTAGAATGACCCACTATACCAGCGCGTTGCAAGCCCCATACATATATACACGGGTTTCTACTCACTTAGTCGACTGGGAAAAGCGAATACAACTCGTGTTTTAAGGTTTCTGCAGCAGTATATTCTTTGATGGATATACATACTTACATATCCTTTCAGACAGCAAAAAAAGTAAACAATGGTAAAAACCTCAGGGTAATTCCTATTACTTTATGCGTTTTGGTTTATAATTAAAATATGATGTTATTACCGAATAAGCCTATGAAAACCTGCAAAAATATAAAGTATCTAATACGAGTATGTGCGTCCAATAAAAGGTTACGTGCTTAACACAAAAATATGTACACATAGTTTCTTTATTCGTCACGAAGGAACTCTAAAGTAGATAAGATACGGCTAGGTTTACCAACACGCGCGGGATCCGAACCTAAAACAACACGCGGCGATACCTGCCGTAATCTCCTCGGACAAGGACGAAGGGCCGACTGTATCTCGCGCTACGTGTTTACAATGCCATATCAGTGTTGCTGGACGTCGCTCCCTGCTACTCGTACATGTACACGCCATTCCGATAGAGATCTCACCCACTGATAAAGTCACCATTTTTATTCGTGCGAGTCTGGGTCCACGGTGCTTTTTATACAAGATTGATAAAGATACATCAATTACTAAGTCCAGTGTAATTCGAGTAGAGTATCCACCAGAGAGATGTTAACATAGTTATGCCTGTTCAAAATAGGACTTACATAATTGTAGGTACATAGGCTGGAGGCTAAACAACCACTATGGTGAGTTAATTTAATGGGTTTTCCAGCATTCCATCGCTGGTCGCTATGTGGAACAATATCCTACGAGTACTCTGAGCAAAATTAAAAAGGGTAGGGTGCGTACAGTATCTATATGATAAAAACATAGTTGATAAATTATGCCTCGACTGCCTCGGTGGCGTAGTTGTATTACGGTACGGTTGCAAAACTGAGGTCTCGGGTTCGAGTCCCGGGTCGGGCAATGTGATATTGGATTTTTCTATTCATTATCAGTCCGGAGTCAGGAATTTGTGCCCGATATGGCGATGGGCTCGCCACCTATCACATCGTGGGACGGAACATACAAGGCGAAATGTGGGTGTCCTGGTGGCGCCTCTGCCTACCCCTTCGGGGATAAAGGCGTGAGTTTATGTATGTATGTATGATAAATTATGATAGTATTTTTGATATATTTTAAATATATCAGTTTGATATTATGGTAATATTATATAATGAGTACGCGCAGTATGACTGATGATCGAATGCCTACTGATTGAAAGTGTTACTGAATTAATGCGTTATGCGTTATTATTATAAATTCTGATGATACTAATTCCTTGTGTACGTGCTTGCTCGTGCAAAACGAAATTTACACCTTGCACTAAAATTCCGCGATGTTATTCGGAAATCTAGATAGTCCTTGAATAGCGCGCAGATTGATTAGAAATGATTAAATATTAAGCGAAGTTGAAATATGAAACTACAAAGTTCTGTTGTAGCACGCAACATAATACAAAATTATTCAGAAGCGTTCAAACTGGTCACTAAGAAACACGCATAATCGTGTAATTGTTGAGACTCCTACACAAATGTACCGCAACACAAAGCCTAATATATGAGTTCATTCAAACCGTTATTAGTACCTTAATAAACATAACGCCAGTGGTTTCTTAGCGATCCAGTATGATATCAGCAAATTGAACCGTATATCACACCAGTTAAAGTTCATTCTCCTTGCCCGAATTTATTAGAATTACTTTGGTCACAGTGGGACACTTATATCCTATACATGTAATATTATCAGCTTCGGCATAATGCCCTTTGGTTGAATTATAATATGACTTCGCTTATAAAATATCTTGACATACATAAGCTCAAGGCATATCCGCAGGGAGAGTAGATGTGCCACTAGCGCCGAGCTTAATTCCGTCTCAAATGTAATTGGAACGAGCTCGTCGCCACGCCGCCGGGCTTGCTTTAGTAGATATAACTAATCAAAAAGAATATCCGCGTCAATTTCTTACAAGATATTAAAAAGATAATGTTAAATTAGAAAAAAAAACCGGTAGATTATACTCGAATTCATAAACATCGATACTATTGATTTTTCGCCACTATTTAATCGAACACCCAGCCCCTAATACCAGCCCCCGACGGCAGCCCCCAAAGTATGTAGGCAGCAGTATTCTCACCGCCCGTACCCTCGCGGATCATTCTAAATGATAGTTCGGTGAGGCAGCAAATTGTAGGTATCGCCATGAGCGCGTCTCGCGAGACAACGTGCTTGTAATATCAATCACTAGTACTTAGTGTTGTTTTCTGCTATTTCACCTACATTGCTCAGACGTCAAACGTGAATTTCATAAGTGTATTTTACATCGGGGTTTAAAAGATAGTGTTTATATTGTGTTGTAGTTTTATGTGAATATTAATATTTATACTGGCTAATACTAAGATGCCAATTTTAAATTAGATATCTGTTTAATTTTTAACATTCATAATAACAAAACCGTCGTCCTAATTGAATTATTGACGAATTCTAATAATTTAATATCTATGAAGTCTTTGATTAAATTACAAATTTTGCAATTTTTTACATTCTTTAAATTCAAAACTGTTGTTATTTGTTCGTAATTACATCGAATAACAAATTCAATTGACAAAAACTTTTACAAAAAATCTTCAACCTTGAAATAAGACTATTTTTTTCCAGATTTTTACGGGCTTTGGTTTAATTTTACATTTTTTAACTTCTCGAGCGACGGTTCGATTTTTTTACAGCTTCCGTGGTCACGGGGCGGACAAGAAACCACGGTACGTCGAAATTTTCTTGCACGAACGACCATTTGTAACAATAAGATTTAACTATCACAATTCCTACACGTAGGACAACATTGTAAAGATGCTCACTCGCATGCCTTCAAACATATTGTGCGGTTTCTACGGCACGGAGCTTGCTAATAGACACTGCTTTGTCCGGGACAGCTTGGCGATCGCAAATCCCGCTTTCCGGAGAGATTATCGCACAAGTACATTGTGCAGCGTCTGTAGTCTGTGTTGCTCTCAGCTCTTCTTGCTTCGTGTATCGTCTTGCATCGTGTGTCGTCTTGTGTCGTGTGTCGTCTTGTGTCCTGTATCGTTTTGTGTCGTGTGTCATATGTCGCGCCGTGTCGTCGCCGTCCCGGGGGATTCCGGCCTGATTAGAGCGAGGTCAAACGACTTGCGATTGGAAACTCATTGCTTTAGTGTTAGTAATGCTGTGAATGTAATTATAACAGGATTGAGATGCGGTGTTGATTGGATTTCTGTTGATTGCCTTTTGTTTACATGTGTTATCAGTTCCGGATAATTAATAATTGTATGCAATAATCAAATACTTCCCTTGCTTTAATCAGCTATAAACTATAATTGTAATAAAAACGTGAGGTTTCTTTAAATACAGGTGGTTTGATTGATTCTCGCCTCGTTACTTCTTTTTTTTAATAGCTGCTGTACCCCAGTTGGTTAGCCGGTTTTCAAACAACTGCAAAAAGTTTGCATACTCGAATCTCGCTTGTTTTATTTTAGCTACGGTCAATAAAAATTTGTTTAAACAGAATCAGCAAAACAGTTTTAAAGCTTCCTTAATTGCCCGGTGTAATGTAAAGAAGCGGATTGTTAGTGATAGCAAATCAGCAGGGAGCTTGTATTGAATGTAATTAGTGCGCATTACAGGGGCGCGGCGGAGTGAATTATTCATGCTCGCCCTGGCTCGTGTCCCGCTGAATAATTGTAAAACACTTCTTTAATGTTGTTACATGTTTGGTAACTCATAAGGTGGTGTTTCAATTTAGCTCGTTGGGAATTAATGAAAGGCTTCTGGTGATTGTATTTACGCTTTTAAAATGTTTGGTGCAGTTTTTTAATACAGCTATCGGTTGTGAAACGGGATGAAAAACATAATTCCTACACCGAGGCTTATCTGTGTGATCCACAAGAACTCGTAGTTTCTTATACCCTAAATACTAAACTTGCAACTCTAACTGTATTTATCACCACCTATGTACATAATAAATATGTCTGCCTACCCGACAGATGCATCATATACGATGATGAGAAAGATAGAAGAAAATCTCTGAGTACAATTCGAGAAGTGGCATATTCGTATTAAATAACATTTAATGAAAACATGTTAACGTGTGATTCCAGTGAGGACAACACCAAGTGCATGATATAAATAAATTATAGTAATGTTTCTAATTTAATAGAAAACTGGTTATATTTACTGTGATCTCTTTTAGTTGATATATTTTTTAACTAAAGCTAATCTTAAATCTCTAAAACTACAGCCATTGCAGTGCCAAAGCATATTTTACATCTCAACATGCTCAAAATGGGATACTTCCTAACAGAAACGTTATTATTAACTGATATACAAGTCCTAAGAGAACGTGCCGAGGCATATGTACTAGAATTCCGAGCAAGGCCTGGCTTGCGTTAGTGTTTGCCGGCGATTAGCATACGGATGAGTGTTCTCCACAGACCTCCTGAGGAGCTGCGGTCGCTCGGACACACTCCTTATGCGCCCAATAGTACTTACACGATCTTCCTCTTTGAATAATCGAGATTACCATGAGATGCTGTACATTTATATCTTATTGATTAGGGCAGGCAAACGAAGTAATTAATAGACGATGCTTTGCCGACTTATCAATATGAGAGGGGAAAACTAAAAGGACCGGAGAAGGAAAGGAAAACTGGACTTCGGATAGTCTCGCTTACCAAACGAAACAGGTCAGTAAAGCCGTGGCCACGCGTTGGTTTTCTGTGAGACGGTAATAAACTTACAGTAGTGTCAATTATCTATAGCATGGCTTTTCCACTACGTTTATTTGTGTTGCGGTGAACTCAATGTGCTCCAAGCTTTATCAAATAGCAAATAACATAAAACTATTAGCGTATAAAGTCAGTGCTTGTGTTGTTGTTGTGTTGTGTCGTGTGTTGTGCGAGCACAAAGCGGCGGGAGTGAATAATGCCAGGTGACTGTAGGTGCTGCCCCCCTCCCCCGCATACCGTCTCCCCGCGCCCGCACGCCGCACATAAAGGCCGCCGCACGCTGCGGGCGCTATCTACGCCGGCTGCACCCGCACGCACTTGGAATAGAGGCCGCGGGGGATAAACTGGACTCTTCACTTCTATGGCATAACACAGTGACTACCATTGCATTCTCGATAGGATATCCAACAATAAGAGATAAGCGCCTCTTATTTTCCGGTATAGGTTGTCACGGTGACAAACTTGAAAACATTCTAGTTCAGTGTCTTAAAAGAGAACTTAAAAGAGTGGCGGTGGTGGGTTTGAGGGTGGGATAGACTCGGTACGTGAGTGTATTGGAGCCGTATTATAATTACCTTGGATTAGGAATAGGCCAGCATGATGGATGGTACCACTGCGTCGCTGAAAGCTGACGTTAAACGACGACTTAGCTGATGTCTTTCTTTTAGTGAGAGTGAATGTCGATGGCCCAGTGTCCCTTTTTTCCTACCACCCTTTTCTTTCCATTCATTCACGCACCAACGATGCAATGTCGTAGAGGTTCATAGGGGGCGCTTTTCACTTATAGTAAGACGAATGGCTTGCTTGTTGAGCCAACCTATAAAATAAATAAATGAATACACCCAACATTCACATTAAGATCAATAAAGTCCTGTGTCGTGGGTATCAGGAACTACGAGAGGCTATCGGTCTCACAAACACTCTGACCCGACACAAATACCTGTGGGTCACATTTCACAGCCAGCGTGTAACCAACTGCGCCATAGAGGCTGTCAGAAAACATATTTAAAATGACTGAGTCTCCATTATTATCATAAATGTGAGTATAAGTGGTGAGACGGTCCCCCGTGTGTATGTCCGGAGTCCGCGGCGCTCGACGGCCGTGTGCAGATTGCGAGCTCTAATCCGTGGACTTAATCTCGACGTTATCAATAAGTCCGGCGCAGGCCCGCGCTCCCGCGCCTCCCCACCCCTCCCCGCGCCACCCCGCACGTCCCCTCGTCTCCACCGCCGCCGTCTCATGTATTCACCCGTGCGGGCTAGATTACCTCGCAGGACACCAGCGTTTGTGGATGTGACGTGCACTAGAATTAAGAAACAGCTTGCCGACGTTCATTTCAACAGATAGTTGATACTACCGTCAGCGATTACAACTACATGATGTTTATGTATGTTCTTGGAAAAATGAACTTTGTGTAGATGTTTATTTCAGTTCCATTAAGACTATTATTACCAGAGTGGTGAATCGGTAGCGGAAAAATTATAGAAGCATTCCATGGTTGCAAATATTATCTACAGTTAAACAAATACACTCAACAGTCACGTACGAGGTGCTGAGCCCACAGCAGGATACTAAGTTTTATGGCGAGGGGTATCGACAACTACAAGAATCTCTGGTCATACAATGCCCAGGTCCTAAACTAAAATTTTTTAGACACAAAAACATTTGTCTCGGTGCGGGAATTGAACTCGTGGCTTTCCATTTAGTTCTTATCTTGTTAACTAACTGCGCAACCGAGGCGATAAAGGCAATAATATAATCCAGAATTTATAGCTAAGTGAGGTTTACCCTCAAGTTTGGTTTTGGAAAACACATCCTACGAATAAAAACAAACATTAATTTATAAATAAATTGCACATTTTCCAAGGTGTGAACCCGCAGCGTGTATTGGGCAGTCATTACGCGAACAAAAACAAAACCCAGCCGAGAATGTTCATTTCTGCAGCGGACGCGTGTTCCGCGCCGCGCCGCCACACGCCGCCACACGCCGCGAGCCGCACCGCAACGTTTTTAAACCTTTCCACACTTGTCACCTATATGTACACACATTATTTTTACTGCTTTTTTCACAAGTGCTTTTGCTTTTGTGGCATATTTAGTGTACTAAATATTTCTAATTTTGAATACCCAGAAAATATCACAAAGTGAAAGTCCTGATCTTGCAATCGAACTTAGAAAATGATGGTTGATGTAACAAGATTTTTGAAACGCAGACGAGAACAGTAAATAGATCTTATAATCATAAGAATGAAAACTTAATGTAAGCATAATAATCAAAGCAGCCAAAATTGCGGGCGTCAGTATGTTCTGCTGTAATACGACGGAACATCACAAATGCTATCACAATTCACAAGTTAATCATGTCGCTGTAATACTCTGGTCATAGTTGAGAGTTGATGTCGGCGGGGCAGGTTGTCTATTGCCTGTCTCGCTGTCTCGGAGCGGCCACTTGCACCGGAACATCCCCATCGAATTGAGCGAATTAAATACCACCCCCTACCCCTCCCCCGCACCGGCGAGCACTCAATTATACGGCGATAGAGGTGACGATGGTGCATTGTTATCGGCGCGTTATTTTGCACAATTATGCAATTAGCGAGCGATGTTTCAGCCGTCAGTGTTTGTTTGTGCGATTAGTGCTGAGAGTGATATTATTGTGATGTTTAGAGACATAATAATTGTATTGTTGTTGCAGTATTGGCTTAATGTGTCAGCATAGTTTACATAAATAGTGATCCAAGTTCGATTTTATTTCAATTTCCTCGTAGTCTGAACGCAATTAAGATTTAGAGACAGAGTTTTTAGATTTTTGGGGCGCTTCAATTAACCTAAATGTAGATAAAAAAACTCAGACCTTTGAAGGTATTCAAAGACGTTATTTCTTTTAACGGCCTCAAAAATCGTCTGTCTGTTGATTCATATATGAATTTAAATTACGTGTATGTACGTGTATTTAATAATTTAGGTATTATCCTTTATGTACTTTTTATTATGTACCCTTGTAAAGGTTCCGCAAGGTTACAACATATTGTAATGTCAAGTAATAATAATTAATTACGATATTTAGTAGCTGAGTATCTTACACATTTCCTCCGAAGAATTCTAAACTGAGTTTGTGTAGAACTTCTCAAACTGACTTATGAGTCGAATGTGCTCGCCGTGCGTGGCGCAAACCAACTTGTAACAACTTCATTACAAGTTTAACTTGCTCACCCGTTAATTAGTTATTTTACTAAGGCTCTCATAACTCCACCTTATGTTTTTACACATTATTTTCTGTCAATGTAAATATTTTAAAGAAACTTAATGCTAAAACATTTCGAATCTAGATGTATGGAGAGTGAATGTCAAGTCGGTCGGAGTTTCGTCCTCTGCATGTCCTTCGTTCTCCCAGGCCTCTGTGACCTGGAGTTAACTAAAGGCCAGTGGCTCTGAGGACGCGAACTTACAGCAATTTATTTGAGTTGCGAACTCAACGTGTCACAATAATTCACTCTATGTAAATGCTTAGAAAAGTCGATTGTTGAACTTTTAAAGTTTGTTTGTTAAAATGTTCTCATGTTGCCTTATTGGTCTAGTAGCAGCGTATTTGGTCTTTAGACCGTGAGTTTTTCGGTTTGAGAAATGTGAGATTTCCTCAGGGCTTAATGTGGTGCTGGACATGGCGATGGACTCGCCACCTATATTTTGAGATTGATATAAGGTCTATGAAATGTTTGACGATGTTGAGATCAAATTTGAGAATCGAATCCAAAAATTCGCGGTTCATAGTCCTTAAATACTGCAACTAAACTAATGGAATCGATGGTAGAGGAGGCGTGGAAAAATACCCTTGAGTTTTTCCTTACCCAGCTTTATTTTATTTTATTTATTTATAAATTCTTTATTGTACACCACATACATACAAAAAAATAAAAAAAGAATTAAAACTAATTTAAATAAAGGTGACAATCGGCGGTCTTATCGCTTACAGCGATTTCTTCCAAACAACCATTAGATGGACTGATTTGAAAAGAAATTCGGAAGAAGAGGTTATCGTTTATCGTAATTATGAATGTAAATCTGTTACTTAAGTGTACATAAAGAACGCGTTCACGTGCGCCGGTGCGGCCCGAAGCGAATCCTCACTTATGAATGCGTTCGCTGCGCAATGTTAACTCTATTATCTGCTCCAGCGTTTAGCCGGAGCCCCCGAGGAATCAATCTGACGGGTAAGTGGCGGTTTCTGACTATATAGATAATGTGTAATATACTCATGCCGTTAAGTTGGGGTATTAAGTAGTCAGTTAAAGATCACAATTTATTTTGGATTAACAACTAATATTTTTGCTTCGTGATATCTTATTAAAGTTCTTCGGGTAAAATTGGTTCCTATCGGCAATTATCTCAACCAGTTATTTTGTAATAGGGCAATTGTTTATGATCGAAAATCGAAAATCTCAGACGACAGAATTTTATTGATTCAATGTATGCAAACCGACGCTCTTCAACCTAAAACCTCATTTAACATATTGAAATACAAAAGCTTTAGAATACGAATCCATACATTCACAATACTAAAAACACGTGCCGGGTAATAGAGAGCTTATCTGAAGCCAATACAAGTGGTTCAGTCGTAGTGTACAGGCGGCGCTCACGTGCGCATTGTGTATGAGCCGGGCGAGTGCAGCGCGCGGCGAGTCTGCACGGTACAGTCAGCACTGCACTGTAGAAGAACGTCTCGCACGTACGGACTACAGTGTACACCAGCCTTAAGCTCTCTGCACATGTGTCTGCCTCTATTACGTCTATGAGTGTGGACTAAGTAAATAGTAGTAAGTAAGTCTGCAGTAAGTAGTAAGTTCTAGTCTACGTGTTTTTTGGTAACCCGGACGCGATCTGCCCAGATCTAATATTTGATCGATAGTTGGTACTCGTAACATCGTAGGTTTGATTTTTTTATTTCAATGAATGGCGAAACAAGCGTAACATTTACCTTATGGTAAGCGCCACGACCGCTAATGAACAGTAGTAAACCAAACAATACCATGATTTACACAACAATTGGCATTCCACTGCGCTCGCCATCCTGAGACATAAGATGTTAAGTCTCAATATGTCCAGTAGTTACTCTGGCTACAATGTAATTCAAACCGGAACACAACAGTCTATTTAAACTGTTGTTTGGCGGGAGAAACAGACATTGCGGTGGTATCTACTCAGGCGACCTCTCATATATGGTATACCTACTACCAATAAATATTAATTGCACTCATATAAGAAAGTCTGGTTTAAGAAAAATAATAACGAAATGCAATATTTCATATTACTCTTTTCCTTAATCTCGTACACCTGTACATTCTTTCCTTTCCCAGCATCTATTACCGTTGTTAATTAACAGGGCGCGGATGCAGAGCGCGACACACGCCGGGAGTACGAGCGCGAGCAAGTTGCATGATCTGCGCGAGTCAATGCGAAAATCTTACGGTGCCCGTCCGTCGAGTGGCGGCGCGTTTCTTTGGCGGTGTGACGTAACCGCACGCGCCATAGCGCCGGCATGGACAGATCACTTGCTCTGAATTCGTGAATAGTTTACTTAACACAAAAACAATAAGTGCATCAAAGTTGCCTGGTTGCCTGGAAGAGATCGCCGGCAGCGATAAGGTCGCAATTGTCTTTAGTATTCATATAATCTGTTTTATCATTTCTTTTTAAATGTTCGTGTACAATAAAGTATATAAATAAATAAATAAAAATTTGCAGCTGATGTTAGAATGTCCTATCTTAGACAACACGCTAGTCTACTGTTCTTTCAAAACCCATTGTTTTGCCAATTTCGAAAGGATAAAATACTTAATTTTTCCCATGGTGTGAAACAACGGTTTTGCATCAAAAATATGTACACATAAGCTCATAGTATAGCTCAATGATTGAGATTTTTTTGCTACTGGTGTAGATTGCCGATCTTGTAGTTTTCGTGACTGGCAATGCGAAATGAAAAGATAAACTATAGCGGTATTATATTTGTAAATACATTAACGACGATTCGATAGATCACAATAATTAAAGAAAAACACGATATTATATTTTATTAAGTAAAATGTGTTAAGCATTCTCATGGAGAATTTTTTTGAAGATAACTTAACCATCTGTCCGTGTACTTTGTTATGTGTATTGGCGGGAGCGCGCCGGCGTGCGTTGCGGGCGCGGCGAGGCGCGGGCGGCAGGGGAGGGGGATCGATCGCGTCGCCTCTTCATCAGCCAGCACCGCTGCACCCCGGGGAGCCGCGCTGCTGTGATCACTACTACATGTCTCGCCGCGTCACCAGCCACGCGCCAGCCACGGCGACACACGGGTCAAGGCACACGCATCATACGTCATCATACATCACCAGGCACGAGGCCAAGCATCACGACAACAGATTAAATGTATTAACCCAAAAGACGGCTAAAGCTTACAGATGGTCACTGTAATCACATTTGTAGTTCACAGAAAGAAATAAAAATCTCCGTTGGCACTGAAAAATAATGGGATGGATTTACACAAAAATATTCTTTTTAGTTACAGCGCTGAACGCAGTGCCAGAGCCGCAGGATTTATTTACGTAACTAAATTAACTTTTAAAATAAATTTAAAAACGATCTCAAGGTTTTCGCAGTAACTTAAAATAAGCAAGAACCGCACGGAGAGCTCTTATTTAATATAGCGAAAAAATACCGATCTATTTTCCATAGCGACGGTTGCTCGCTCGAATAAAATTAACGGATATTTTAAAACGAACTTTAAAAGCCATTTTGTTTGTACTACGTCGGCGCTCCGGCGGAGCTACGGCGCGCTACGGATCGTCGACGTGGCTACGTTGCGTCTACAGTGCAATTTGGAGCGCTACGTAGAGCTACGTGCCACGACGCTTCGGCGCTACGTCACAGGGCGGCGGCTCATATTTTCCGACAACTTTGTTACAGCTTGTTGGATAATGTAATTAACCGCGCGATGAAACGAAAAGATAACCCTTGTTTCGGATTTTATATTAAACGGATGAGTCTAAGTTTTACAAGCGCGGGTTTTGAATTAGCTCATGCGTTATATTGTGTCTTCATTTACTATTGTATCACGTTTATAAAAGATGTTTTAGGGTCAAAAGAGCTGGTATGGTTAGATATTTTTATGATTTTCTTAGCAAATAAGTAATCAATCGCAGGAAGAAAACATCTCACTCGCATGATCAAGAGTTATGATTGAAATACGTAACGTATTGAGAATAAATCAGGTGGGTGTACTCGCGCTCGACCTACTTGCCGCTGAACTTCGCGTTCTTTCATCTTTGATAAATATCAGAGTACCTTCGCATTACAAAAGATGTACCGCGCAACGGGATCGTTCCTTAAGATAAATGGAACTTCATATATCTGAACATCAAAATCGTAATATGTTGAAAGGATCATTTCTCGACCTGAATGGCACATAAGAAATTGTAAACCGTATATTATCCTTCTTATTAATATAATTGTCCGACTGAAAGAAGAGTAATAAAGCGGTTGTCTACAACACATGTAGTATAGATAGTGTGGCACCATTATTGCTGACGTCACGCTTTTCATAAAGAAAATTACAAACCCCTCTGTGATGTGTAAAATGTTGAAGATTTTCATGTGCAAATAATATCAATACATATCAAATGATATGTTCAACGCAAAAAAAAATATTCTGCTCATCACTACAAATAATGTGCTTATAATTCCAATAATAACTATTACCCACATTTCACCGCGTGTCGCTTCTAATGAGAATAAGATTAGTTTGTAGTACATCCCACACAACTACATCTGTAGTGGAATGATATTTTCAGTAGTGAGTAGTTACAATGGGAGCTGTTCACGCGATCCGCAGATTATCATGTCTAGCACAGTGTTACATTAGCAACGCTCTTATTATATTTTTGCTTATTCACTGTTCGTTTTATTAGGTCGGCGCGAGCGGAATGCTTTGATGAAAATAACAAATATAAAATAAGCTTTATTCAAGCTAAAAGTATCGCCACTTCGTTGTGATGTAATGGGATTATGATATATTATTATTATACTTTTGCCCTTTATATACTTGATATGGATGTGGTAGATTGTAGATGAAAACCAAAAGTTTTAGTTAATTCCTTATAAGTAATGTTCTCAAAACCGGGCCAAATTAAATTGGGTATGAAATATTCATTATTGAAAATATACCTTGTCTAAATATTTAAACAATAACCTTTTGGAAATAGCCAGCGTCTAACAAGCTCTGGCCTTTGTCTTTTATTAATAACACAATTCACCGAAGCTCCATAAAAAGCTCATTATAGAATGTCTTATTATAGAAAGCTCATTATTGAAGGCGCAATGCTTCGGAATAAATAACTGGAGGCGAGTGTCGCTGCAGTTGAACTATTTATACTGTTAGCAAGCTGTTTTATATTGAGGACATTTAGCTAGGTTTTTTTTTATTGCAATGAATGACGAGACGAGCCTGCCATTCGCCTGATGGTAAGCGATACGACCGCTCATGGAAAGTAGCAAAACCAAACAACACCATGAGTTACAAGGCAATGCTTGGCATTCTACTGCGCTCGCCATCCTGAGACATAAGATGTTAAGTCTCGATATGTCCAGTAGTTACTCTGGCTACAATGTCCTTCAAACCGGAACACAACAGTGCATTTACACTGCTGTTTGGCGGACAGAAATAGACATTGCGGTGGTACCTACCCAGGCGGCCTCTCACATATGAGAGACCTACCACCAGTGAGAGACCTACCACCAGTAGAGACCTACCACCAGGTCAACTTTAAAACAATTTGTCTAACAATCGTATTTGCTGTTTATTGCGCCGTTCCTTATCACAAACATGACACGCCCCGAAGTGCTGATATTACTTCTAGAGTTTTTAAATGGATTTCAATAAAGAGTTTAATTTGTTGGCTTTAGGTTTGTAATACAATAAAGTGAATAAAACTGACACCAACTTGCAAATAAGTTAAATGGTATCTAAACTAATATTTAAACTAAATATTTTATTGTTTGCATTGAATAGGCTCTTAAATTACTGGACCGATTTGAAAAATGCTTTTGCCATTAGAATTCTACAATATCCCTGATGAATAGGCGATAGAATATTTTCAAAAAAGTGTATCTGCACCCGGGCGCAGCCGGGCCGCGCCGCTAGTGTAACATATAACAATACTTGACAGCCTCTCTCATGGATGAAATTAGGGTCTCGCGACCACTTAGTGACGTCATGCGTCCCGATGCGGGATCCGAACTGTCTCTGTGAAAACTACAAATCGTTGCGGACACACCTACTAGTACTTAGTTTATTTAAATCGTAATATGAACAATTTACTTATTCATTAAGATAATTAATATAACCGCAGGTAAGCCACTTATTAATTTGCACGTGTTAGAGTTGTATAACACAATATACAAATAAAATATAATAATAATACATATTTAATATTTATTCTTTATTCCAATATAATCAATTATATATCTTTCATAAACACAAATATATTAAAATACTGCTATACTTTAATTGATATTCTTATAATAACATTATAATCATTAATTCACTATATTAACTATTAAAGTTAGTAAAACAAATATAATTACTAAAGGAATATAAACCAACAATTATACTTATCTTGTTAATGGTACTCAGAACCAGATTTACACTGACAGGGGACAGAGTAATGTCCTGCTCCACGACTCGAACAACACTGTGTCACTTCAAGCAATGCTGGTCTATTTATACCAAATCGTGAGCGACCCCACTCTGCCCTGCTTCTGACTACCCACATCAATTTGTATTTTATTGTATTTAATATTTATAAATTAAATTGATGTTTACACATTCCATAAAATGTACTCAGATAAGTAATTAATGTATATCTTTAAATCATCAACATCTCATACACGCAATAGAAAAAATACAACACTACTTCTAATACACAACACAATTTAACATTCAAGAGACCATGTAACGTCTGGCGATACATTATTGAACCTCCGAAGTGTACCAGCATTCTGCCGGCAAAGGTTACACAATCAATAACCTCATTACACAGTCCACGCAGCGGGCTAGTGCGGGGCTACCACGCTACCACGCAGTAACTACACCTCGACGTATTCCCGATAAGTCACCGCCTTTGATCCCTGCACGTGGCGCGGAGCACGGGGCGCGGGGCGCGGGGCGCGGGGCGCGGGGCGGGGACCGAGCGCCTTGTGTTTACTACGCGACGACGAACGCGAGCATTTTACGTTTTGTTTTGCTCCACGCAGCTGTACTGGAAATGAAAAGCTGTAAATTTTACTTTCCTGGAAAACAAGTCATATATTTTCAGAGGTGCGCAGCTATGAAGTTTAAAATGCATTTAATATTCTTATAACTTTGCATTGTGAGTAGCAGCAATGCACAAATATTCACGACTATAATGAAGACTTAGAGAATTATTATGCGAGAATGCGAAAGCTGAAAAGCATAGTAATTCAGGTGTTCCGTGCTGGTGATAATATATTAATATCCATACACGCAAATATAGCGCGTTGCAGGTTCAGAATGTGTATGTACAAGGTTGGGAACAGACTGGTATAATATGTCGATCGGCGAGAGATGACCATCTCCCACCGATGGACAATCTATTTGGATTACACTGCGCTCACCATCAGTGTTCCGTACTCATTTTATCGTGCCATGAAAATAAGCATCTAATCTCGGCTACCGGCACATGACGTGAGATTCTTGAACAGCTCCGGACACGCAGGTCCCAGTAAAGAGTACACGTTGAAGTGTCGTTTGTATCATTCCAAACAACTCGGCGTAGTTTGTGACGATCACAAAATTTTCTCCGGCGTCGCCTCGATAAAAATCGGCAAAAATACCGCGCGTTTATATCTGACATTGAACGTTTTCGCGGAGAAAGTTAGAAACAAACTGCGCCCCGCGACCCACACAAATCTCAAACTTACTTGTTGTTCAGACGCGTACAGTCGCCGACGCCATGCGATCCAATTTCATTATTATTTGCTAAGTAGTGTCGACAGGGGATATATTCGGAGATGTTGTAATGCCTCGGCTCGGTTCGGCCGACGTCTGGGATTAAATCTGTCGGCCGCCGCCTGCCGCCCGCGAGCGGCGCCGTCACTGCAGCTTGCACTCGCCGGCGCGACACTTTCATTACGTTTAATAACAGGATATTATTTATATTTATACAAATTTCAAGTTAAACTGAAATATTTATTGTTCAAGACCTACCTATCTTCAATAATATTATAGTCGCAATGAGCGAACACGAGACTCCACAATGGGGACTCAATCGAGCTTTCCATTATAAAATGGAGAGTTTGATTTAGTTCACCACGTTAGCCCCGTGCGGGTTTGTATGATGGATGAGGCGTCCTTCGCGCGCCACTAAACTGCCGCTTACCAGCAATTCAGCAATTGGCTCGTAAACCTCTATACATCAACTCGACGCCGATAAATCGTCGCAATAATCGCCTCTTAAACTATCCACACAAATAACTATTCATAGCTTCGGTTACACAGGTGGTAAATAGCCAGCTGTGGAGTGGAAGGCTGCTAATTGCATCTCCTTTTAAATAAATGTCTGTGCTACTTTTTTAGGCCTGGGTATTATGAGATGGAAAAGTCTGGCGTAGTTTTTTAATACCCATGACCTATGACATGTTATGGGATCGAGAGTATGTGTGACTGTTTATTTTATTTTCAGTAAGTACCTACAAGACAATGAGAATTATTAGTTTTCATAGCCATGTGCTGATTCTTAGTTAATTAATTAATGCTTATTATAACGGTAAAAGAAAATATCACCTGGAAAACTGCGTACCTAAAATTTTTCACAAGTTATTCGAAAGTACATACATGAAGCCTATCAACCGCATTGAGCCAGCGCAATGGACTAAAAGGTTTACTCCCGAAGGGGTTGACGTCAGGTGGTAATTCGGTCGCAAAATCATAATCTAAACCATTCTGCGGAGATGGCGGAGATGTCATGTTCTGCCAACCCCGTTGGATGAAGAGTCACAAGAGGACTAATACGAGCAAGAACAGTTAAAAGTTTGAACGTGGAGTCGGTGGCAACCCCCCTGGAGAGAGTCGTGATGAATGTTAATACGGAGGTTAATTGAAGCGCTGTCAATATTTGCTCGCTAACGGGGCCGGCTTGAGAGCCGACAAATAAATCAAATTAAACCGGAGCGGAGTGAGGCGGCCGACGCCGCGCCCTCGCCGACCTTACTCTCCACTAGCAGCTGATCTGTGAACACTATACGGAATATAATACCTTAGGCAATTTTATGACGCCACTAAAAATTGATAAAACAATTTATCGCCCATCAAGAACAACGTATTACCCTGCATTAAGGCCAAAATACACAATAATATATGGTGTTTTTATATTGTGGTCTTAATTAATCTTGCTGGCATAATTTAGCTTCGTTGTGAATTGCATGTGGTTATTATTACTATTTCGAAATGTTTAGTTGGATTAAGGTTTTTCATAATTACATTTGAAATATAAACTCACCTTTATGTTCACCAACGTAACTCACTCATCGCTGAGTAAATATTACACGTTAATATTTTAAGCCAATAAAATTGTTATATTCCAAACATAAACAAATAGTACAGGCAAATCGTTCATAGTGAAATGTGAAGCGTGTTGCATAATGTACAAACACAAACAGAAATTAACCTGTTGGTAGAGCTAAAAGGTATTCATTGGAATCTTTTCCGCTGAATTTTTCAGCAGCGCGCTGAGTTTCCCCGGGGAGTCGCTCTATCAACGTAGCGTTGCCTTTGCGATGGAAACATCACTCCGCCGATACTTTCATTTATTCACCGGCTTAAACACTTTGTATCAGATCTTTTACACAACTATTAGCATTATTATTTTTAACATGTAAGTATTTACCTTCAACTGTATCAATGATAATATTGGAATTACGTTATTAAAGCTTCTCCCTGTAGGAGCTGAGTGGTTGGGAATCATCACGACAACGACGGATGTTGTCGGTTGCACCGCACAGATTATCATAAACACGTTCAAATCTTTCCCTTCTCCCGACTGCCGGATCCCGGCTGGTGTCAGTGTCTACTGTCTTGGTCAGCCTTCTCCATTTCATCTTATCTTTAACCTCCTCGATTGTAAAATCACTGGCTCAAATATCAGGAGATTATTAGCAGCGCTTTTTTGGTTGACCTTGGAGCTAAAATTTTGAGACACAATATGTTCACGTTTTCATCTCTAGCGAAATTTGCAAAGTTTGTCCGCCAAATTGCGGACAATAAATCTCAAAATATGCAGTTGTAAATGCAGAGCGCGTTGGCAGCGAGCGCGACAAGTGCCTCTAATTAACGCAGGCTTTCGGAGTCTAGAGTGGCGCCACCTGCCGGTGATATCTGCACTGACATACAGTATAACCGAAAATCTACCAGCAACAGACAATCATCTCTTGCCAGTGGCTATTATACCCGGATCGCCCCGCACTTACCATCAGGTACTCTGCAGTTGTTTTATCCTGCTAGTACACAAATTCATATCTGTGCTGAAATAAGAAAAAATACTATGCATGCAGAGATTGGCTGCGGATACAATGGACCTCCCGAATAAAAACAAACAACAATTTGTGAAAGAAACAAAGAGAATGATCAATTGTTTGTGTGAAGGATTGTGATTGACGCACATCGCGGGCTTGACGGAGATTGACGTTGCTATAAACAAAGAAACCACAAACGTGGAGCAGACATGTCAGTTCAAAAATTTCCTCTGTTTTACATAATATAATTCCGTTCTCATTTTCAATATTTATTATAAATACATCCAAGAAACACATTGATAATCTGATCTCACAATTAATATCATAGCCTTAAGTCGTGTATAAAAAATTACAACTTTTAGCTATTGGTCTCGCGACACAAATTGCTGAAAGAAATATTTGTTTTGGTACGCGAAACGGATCGACTCGTTTTACAACCAGATTCTTAGCCAACTAATTCAGGTTGGCACGGTGTAATAATTCACAACCTCAGGTTAATTAATACCAAAGTTATTTACCGAAGCGCTGCCGACTTCGTAGAAGTGATCGTGTTCACGGGACTCTAAATTTAGAAATTCCATGTAACTTCTACTTTGTGCGCGCGGTACATCCTAGAACGACAATTTACTCAACTTTCAAGAATTTGGTAGCAAAAATGGAGAATATAAATGTTGCAATTCCTTTAACGATCTTAAAATCTCATACATACTAATATAAGTTTATATTGCATCTATAAAGCGGCAGACAGTTTGTTGAACTTATTTCCGTCTCATTATGCTTTAAAATAATTATTGTATGTAGAATCCCCGGAGGATTAAATTATTTATTTTAATAAAAAAATATAGAGGCTGAGGGAATAATATTCACATCTTTATTCATCAAAATTTTTGTGTTGTATTTAAAAGTTTCTTGTTTGTGGGTGCGGTTGGTTCGTGTGCTACCCTAAACCCTTACATTACGTGTGATAATAAAGACTGCGGTGTCGCTGTAAGACAGGTAATTCTCTCCCGGGCGGCGCTGTGGAAATACTTCGCTCGGCGCTCTACCGCCTCTACCGCCTCTACCATCTCTACCGCTTTACTGGAATTGCAATTTATTGGATTTCAAATCTTATTTGTGGACCGATCGCGGAGTAGCCCGCCGAGAGGGATCAAAAGCGTCGGGGCGCAGTCTCATATCCTAGCACCGGCTCATTTCAATATTTGACTGGCTTTAATTTCATGTCATAAATTATGCTTTCCTTCAAAACTATACTGTTAAGAGATTTTTGCTGCTCACTATGAAAAAGGTCTCCTTTATTATTTTTCATGTTACTTACATTAAATTCGCCTAATTACTATATGTTGCGTCAGAACAAAATCATATTCTCTATTGTTTATCTTGGAACGGAGATATGCTCAGCGGTTGTGGGTTAGAACTGCTGCAGAAATAGGCCTCTGCCTATCTTCTCAGGGATACAGGGGTGAGCTTACGTATAATTTTATTAATGAATTGATTGTAAGCCACACCGTGTCACTAACGATTTTTAAAACGTATTAAATAATATATACTTCGTGTGTACTTATATCCGGCTCTTATAATCCACATGTAATTTCGAAATTAATTAGACTCATCTCGTTATACTTCAGATTGATGTTAAAGTGAATTCGAACTCACATCGCCGTAATTAATTCCTATCCTGTCCGACTGTGGATATTGGTGTTACGTGCCGGCATGTACCGTGTATGAATGTGTATGAGTGTAGCGACCTGCAGCTAGCCTCACCTCCCCCTCCCTCGGCGTCCCCCCGCTCCCCGCGCCCCGTCCACTGACGGCCTTCGGCCACCTATTAATACGCCGCTTGTATGTCAAAGTGCATCTCGGAATAACTTCACTCACCTGCCCCCATATAGAGGTGGCGTGAGCATCCAATAAAAACATGTTTTGTGAACCGTGTCGAGATAAAAAAGATGTTATTAAAAGATGTCTGAAGGAATTTAATAAACTAAATTTAATAAGAATCCTACTAACGTTATGAAGGCGACAGTTTTGGTGTTTGTTACTTCTTCACGCCCAAACGACTAGATCAAATTTTATAAAATTTGGTATGGAGGTAGCTGATACTCAAGATTAACACAGGCTACTTTTTATACCGAAAAATATAGTGTTCTCGTTGGATGATGAAGTAATTTTCCCGCTAAAATGACTGGACTATTTTTAATGAAATTTGGTATGGAGATAGCTGAATGAGCAAGGATTTCAAATATATATATATATTTGCTACTCTTTGAAACTCAAAGGGATGGTTTGAGATAGAATATAAGGCGGATGAAATGGCATTTAAGAGGACAGGATTGCATGGCTTGAGTCATAGAAAAGAATGAGACGGGACAGGATGGTATGTAACGGGATGGAACGGGAAAATCATTATAAAGGACAGCAGTCACGTTGAGTTTTTTAAATATAAAACAGCATGCGAAATTGTATGTGTCTGATGTGGACACCCAGGCGAAGCCGGGTTGGGCCGCTAGTCTACAAATATACTGTGAGAACATGTTTAGTAAAAAACGGGCTGCAAGGTTTAGCTCCAACTAGGGCAATTGTTTTAGTAAGTCACTTATATTTATGTCGGGTCTAGGTGTTGTGAATGCGCAAAGTATTTTGTAGTGTCTGACACCCTTAACTTAAAACTTGTCTCTTATTATGGGGTCGGAACTATGTGTAACACAAAAGGTGATACAATACTGTTCACACACTAAAGGGCAACGCACAGTAGTGTTCATTATTGGACAGGCAATTATGCTGAGACGCTGATCTACCGAGACAAATAATGCAGATGGCTTAATGTTTGATTCTTTACTGGACTGTGAGTGTAGAAACATCCTCAAAATTTAAAACCCTCTTTTAGTATACCAACTAATTAAATAGATAACAAAATAGCAACAATTTTAGTTTCTTCTGAATAATGCACACAGAGTTTTTGTCGAAGAATCCATTTGAATACAAAGCAGAGACTTTTCAACTTTAGTTCAAGTGAGACGTGAACTCAAACCGAGTGAACCGTGTGCTCACGCGGCAATTTTCTTTGCAATTAAGAGCGCGGTATTTGAGCGAGTGTGGCTCGAGCACAGTCGCGTGTGTCGCCCTCGCAGGAATAACTCACGGCGACCAGACAAGCTAATAACTTCATCTCGCCGGTATTTACGTGAGCGTCGCCTCCCCCACCCCTCCTCCCCCAGCGTGTATGTATAGTTAGGGGGAGTAGGAGGGGCAGGGGTGTAGTGAGAGGTGCGGTAGAGTCGATAATTGCCCGGCGAGCTGTGATCGGGCTCCCGTTAAAATAATATTATATTTATAGCGGGCCTTTTGTGAGAGCTCTTCGACATCCGACGTGTTAGGGTGCAGCTGCTCTACCAGCTTTAGCTAAAAAGCATCGCGTCATCTGAGTAAAAGAAATAAACGTTTGCACTTTAGTAATGTTTGGCTCCAAATATTATTGCCACCAACTAAATTAATATCACAATATATTGAGATTAATTAATTATTTTATTTAAATTATCAATATGAATGACTATTAACCAATGAGTCATACATTTTAATTGAGTTTATGTCACTATTAACGTAACATATATGACATGAAACACAATACCTTTATAATTTAAAATTCTCTTGAGTCGGTGCACAATTATATCTTCAAAATGTCGTAGAAAATTGGTGGTGCTCCAATTAATATTGTAATAAGTCTACTTCAGAAGAAGCATGCTGGGCAATTAATAATATTTAAATCTAAGAGCCAGCATAAAACAGTATCTGATCTTATCCACAAAACCTGCCCGAAATACCTAAACATCATTTTTAAGCTATTCTTGCCCATAGAAATATAATCACTATAGTTAAGCGCTCTGTGTGCGACTTCGACAGTCTCTCCTCAAATTTTAACCGTGTTTGTTTCAAATCCAGTGAGTCTAAATAAACTATGAGCCGAACCCGGCTCCGGTCGATACGCTGCCCGAGCGTACTGCCGCCTCTCCATCTCTCGATGAACTGAGCGAGATCTGTTCACGTCACTGCGCATTCACTCTTGCTTACTGGGAGCAACTTGAATTATTGTGTTTTAAAATAAAGTGAGCACTATCTTACTTCTCGAGGATAGGGTACGGTAGCGTGGTGTGTCCACGTGTTAGATGGTCTGCTACCGTTAATCACCTTGAGGCAATATGCGTCTACAAGTTTCCTAAGGGCGTCAACGTCAGATAGATAGAAACCTTAAATGTACTGTGCTGCAACACATATAGGACTTATATTAATGTCTTGATATAGCAAAATACTACAATATCACAGTCAGTCGTATAATACCTTTCATTTAAAACTTTTCTTTAAAATATGTCGCACATTGAAAAGCACAAGCCTTAGCAAGTTGTTAGTGTAGGGACGTTGCCTCATACTTGTTACAAATTGCTTCGAAGGAGTTCATACTCGTAACAATTGTTATTCTACTAGTGTAGTTTTCGGAGCCATGTTTACCTCTCGGAGGCTGAGTGTGTTTAAGCAAGTTTAAAGCTAAGTTCTTGTATTTCTAGTATCAACATCAACTTACACTGAGATCACCTTGAATTCTGATTACGTCATATTTGTTCTTACCCTACTGAACTAAGTTGGGATTATGTGCGAAAGTTATAATTACTTGGCAAATGGTTTGGATATTGGCAAAGACATGTCATCACAAATGTTCTAGTCAGAAGACTTATGAAACGCAGCACGTGCAGCTTGTGCATGCAGCGAAAGTTATTGTTCAGGGTCGAGCAAAGATGAGAAAGAGGGTCTGTACCCTGTGTGACATTTATGTGTTTACTGTTTATTATGTACGTGTATGTACCGTCCAGTAGACATATTCCGGGGAGTTAATGAGTTACTTTGACACGCGGTGTGTGACGTGAGCTCTCAGTGAAAGACCTGCGGCCTCCGAGTGCGCTTCATAAATAATGCACGCCGCCCCACATCGCGGCCCCACAGTCGCTGGACGCAGGGAACTCGCCAGATACACCTTTACATTACTTACATTATTTTACGCCAAGGCGAAGGTTTCCGTAATGGGTAACATTAAGAAAAACTATATGTCAGGTCCCTCGTATACTAGGGGTCCACTGGTGGGCAACTGGGCTTTGTCTATTTCAGCTGATAAGCAACAGTTTGGAAGCACTATTCTGTTCCAATTTGAGGGGCATTAGAGCCAATGAATACTAGGAATAAAGAAATTTATAATCTCGGTTTCACGAAGAGATTATGTATTTCGAGAACTAAACTTGGTTAGGATTGAACTCAGCACAATACCCAGTACCATTACCATTTCTAAACGTGGACATTAACTTATAGTAAACCAATGTTGTAAACAATAACATTTAGTTTCATGATTAGATTATCCAACATGCACAATTTAATTAACTTCTCGCATGAGTAAACATATGGGGCTGGTATAGATGTGCGTCTGCTATTAGCTGTGTGTGATTAACATCGCTACATGTACAGAGCAAGGAAATTAACTTTTAATCCCAACAAGATGGGATCGACTCGCGAGCACCGCGAATATCGCGTGACGCGTGTCGCGTGGCACGGAATGTTAGCTCAAATAAAATTATGTGAGTCAAAGCATTTAATTGAAGTTATCATTCATTTACAGTTGATTGAGAAACTTTAGTAAATTATATATTAAAGCATTGTGATTGGTCGTGCCAGATTGTTGTTAGTTCTTATCGCAGTCTTAATAGTTTCGACTGGATATTTAAACTATTATTGGTCCATAATCCCGCAAAAAAACTGATTTAAAAGTAAGTTTACCGTTGAGTTTCTTTTGTTATGTGAATGTTCGAACTTCGAAGAACCAATAATCTCTGCGGTTATTCCCTAATAATTCATGAGTAGCTAACGTACATAATAGGTACCAATTTTTAACTAGCACGCAATTAGTCTAAATTATGAAGCCAATTACTATTGCCAGAAAGCCCAGGTGACTTCAAATACCTTTTTCTTAAGTAAAAATTAATTTAGCAACGAAATACATTTCCGCAAAGAAACCATAAGGCGATGTAGAAATAGGTTTGAAATTGCGGTTAGAAATGCATTGAAGTTTTGTGCTTTCATTTCTGTTAGAGTAAAATATTTGCTCCAGTGTAAGGGTTATGTGGGAGGTACGTTTGTAATGTATATATATATATGTGTGTGTGTGTGTGTGTGTGTGTGTTTGTGTGTGTGTGTGTGTGGTCACGTGCCGCCTCATGTCGCCCCAACTGTGGCGCCACGTGTGCCGCCCCCGAGTAATCACTGTTCGACTGCTGTTTGATAAGACGGATCGCCACGATTTCGACTTCGTGCACTTTGTCTTGCTAGTGTGAACGCTCCACATAAGAAAACCAATAGCGAAGCGTCTAGTTATACTCGACACTAGACTTCATCTTTTTGTGGGGTCAGGACTATGTATGTGACTGTTGGGTGTATCTATTTATTTATTTATTCTAATTGATGTTAAACGAAGTACAAATATTGGCAATATAGATCACAATAGATAATGTCATAAGAGATAGAGCCTACCCTCATGAATATTTATGTATGTCAATGAATAATTATCGTGAGCAAGGTATCGCCATGTGTACAGTCGGTAAGTGTTATTTGTATGGCAGTATGAATGCCGGTCGTAATTTGTAACGAGCACTCATCCGGATGGATGTGCTACAAGGGTTGTTGAGTGTAATGACGGCCGGCCGGGGGCGGGGGTGCGGGGTAGTGTTTATATTCGGCGGACTCGTTATTGGCCATAAAGCGCGAGTTATTGTTTGCGCTCACGCAGCCGCCGCACCGGTGCTCGCGCTACGCGGGGTTCGCCACAATGTTTGTCGAACAAACGTTATTTATTTGTTTTCAGACAGTTGTGTTGATATTTTCTCATCGCGCGAATTTAATAGTTATGTAATTAAGTTATAACATTGGCGTCAGTTTGTAAACATTTATTTGATACACTGGAGCACTGGCATTCGATAGATATTTCTAAATGCGGAATCGCACTACCAAGTATGGACGCAGTGCAAAGCGAACAAAATATTGGAGTTTATGATACTTTTAGAAATGAATGGTGCTGTTAGCGGTAATAGGTTCGGAGCGCGGCGCGGTGGAGAGCGAGCGAATACTCCGCGCTAGTCAAGTGATGACTCCAACCCACGCTTATTGCAACCAGATTTTAATTGAAGGGTTGAGCACTACACACTAATCAATTAAGGCTAAATATTCTTTATTCGAATAGTTTTTGATAGGATCTTTGGAGTGGTCAATGAATAGAATATGCACTACGCTTGAGAACCTGAGGCCCCAATACACCGGTAAAGCCCCAATTTTCTACATAATAAGAAGATTAATGTTAATATTGGCCGCGTTGCTTGACATTAATGACAAACCATCGTCCCGTCCCGAGAGCTCTCGGCTCCGAGCTCCACGTGGCGTGTGGCGTGTGCGTGGCGCGTGTGTGAGTCAGCGGATAATTTGCTTTTAATATACGATTACCTCGGTAATGGCTCATCCATAATTCAGCCTCGTGTCACACACACACACACTCACACGTACTCACTGTAATAAAATGTTCGCGGCTGTGGCGTCATTGCCGACGTGCTATACTCCTCCTTTTAGTAATTACCCCACCTAATTTTTTTTTTATTTTTTATTTATTTGAGGAAAACTTACAACTAAAAATCACAGGTAATAAATATTATAGGTAAAGGAAGGTCAATTAAAAGTATATGAATGTATTTATCTTCGCTGCAATAAAAAACTGAGGAACGAATTGCGCAAATCAAATTAGTTTCCTCTTGTTGACAGCCAGCACCTCAATCAACTGCGTCGCTAGCGATGGTGGCATCTATTATATACTACGCACAAAAATTAAAGGATATTTTTTTGATCAATTTTTTTTTGGTGTTTTTTGAGAGTCTGTATCATGGAGAAAATTGATTGTTAAGAAATTCGGAAACTAAAACTTGGAAGCTTGAAATGTCTATTTTGCAAATCTGTGCTCTATTTCTTGATTCTTCGCTAAGTTGATAAGCAATCGTAAGAAGACCAACGAGAAAAAAAATATCCAAAATTTTTCTGGATTTCAAAACCGTGCATTTACTTGGGTAAAATTTTTTTGGTGACATCATTATAAAATTCCCGTAGATAATTTTATTGCCTTTAATTTGATATACCAGAAACCTCCGTGACATTATTTGGAGCCGACTTATGGTAAATCAAAGTAAAAATGGCCTATCACATTTTGACATTGGATTACTCCATGAATATCAATCATGGGGAAAACAAAATCAGAATTTTAGTAACTTCAAAACATGCTTTATAAGTTGGTATTAAAGTCTTATGATAATAAATAGTATTACTAAGTAAAATTGTTGACTGAAAAAAAGGTGAAAAAACGGCTATTTATGGATATTCGGAAAACACTGCATATCTTTGGATAAAAGAAACAAACCAAGGATATCGTCGGTAACTTTTCAACTTTAAAGTATTCTAAAGACACTCAGAAAATTTCAAACTACTCCGATTTGATTATCTTAGTGTTCAGAAGGTTTAAACTTACTGTATTCAGCAAAAATCGTCGTAATGAGCATTTTTCGCATACTAGTGGTTTTGTAACTTGAGAATATTTTTTTAGTGATTATCCATATTCTTTTAATCAAATCCTTTTTTCTAACGTTTTCACTATTCTCCGCAATTGTAAAAAAAATACTGGCACTGTTTTACCGCCGGCATTAGCTTTACCCAAAGCGTACTACGGGGAGGTTGCGTGGTCGGATTTATAGTAAAACAGTGATTTTTTTTTCTCGTTGGTTTTCTTACGATTGCTTATCAACTTAGCAAGGAATCAAGAAATAGAGCACAGATCTGCAAAATAGACATTTCAAGCTTCCAAGTTTTAGTTTCCGAATTTCTTAACAATCAATTTTCTCCAAGATACAGACTCTCAAAAAATACAAAA
Organism: Deilephila porcellus; assembly: GCA_905220455.2. Lineage (NCBI taxonomy): Eukaryota > Metazoa > Arthropoda > Insecta > Lepidoptera > Sphingidae > Deilephila > Deilephila porcellus. Next base: position 14,368,577 of record LR999983.1, read on the forward strand.
AAAAATTGATCAAAAAAAATATCCTTTAATTTTTGTGAGTAGTGTATTTCAACTTGATTTAAAAATCACGCATAGGTAATGGGACTGACAAATTGGTTGGTCTCGGCTAATGAACTCGCTCTGAATTCACGTACCACTGTGGGTTGTGATGGCTGGGATGAGCAAGGTTCACTAGAGGTGAAATGAGGCACCGTGGGATGCGGGGGGAGGGGCACGAGTGAGGGCGTCCCGCGGGAGTAATCAAAGAGTAATGAGTCATGCGCTCGGACACGACACATCTCTCAGTGTCGGAGTGCCACCGGCGCCGAGCTCTACTATTCGTTCATTACTACTGTTGTTATTACTTTTCATGAACACGCGAGGTGGCATACATGGCCTGCCACAGAAAGTACGAATTGTGGACCTAAGATATAAATATATTAGTCTCGCTCAATTAACTCTTCATTAAGATATATGTTTCTTACGTTGCACAATGAACTTCAAATTGTAATATGTTTCTTGTTTTCTGGTTTTCAAAAAATATCTGAGATTTTTTATCATAACAAACATACATGGCTAAAACAATTTAGAAATGTTGATACAAACTTTTATTTCAACCTAACCAGTTCGTTCTCACTGCGCTAGAGTGGTTATCACTATTAATATTTAATTAACTCGTTGTTGGAAAATATTCCATGCACTTCAGTTACTTCAGTATTACTCTAAAGTACTCCTGATAGCTCACATTAAACAAAAGAGAGATATTTCTTTACACACAACTCATAACACGTAGTACAGTTGGCCATACATAGTGATTGAGGACAGGTGCGACACCGAAATATACAAGCAGTCCGCGGCGGAGTGCTCAATACTCATTGTGTACAAGTGGAGCGACGTGGAACCACACACTACATGCACATTGCACATGCATCGCTCGGCGCACACCGCGCGCCGCGCTCGCCGCCAACGGGGACGCGCATTGTGCCCGGCTTTTTGCCGACGAGCTGTTATCAGGTACATCCCCCGCCCCGCCCCGCTCCCCAGCTATCTCCGCACCTGCATGGTATACATTGCATTCAGACGGTACTGAGGCAGGACGCGCCGGATACAACGAGTCACAGGCATTGAACAGCAACGACAATGCAAGCGTTTGTGTACAACATGTAGTAGGACGTGATAATAGTATTTACACTCGTAATATAAATTAATGTTTCAGTATTTTCAATAACTCAAAATAATAAATTACATTAGTGACTGGGAGCCGGCCCAGGTCCGTAATTAATTCGTCCGTCCGTAATTAAGTCCGTAATTGTAATTTTTTTCCAAACGGTAACAGCTTTCGTTTTGATTTTGAAAGTTTTTTTGATGATGAAATAAATAATGACTTCACTCCCGCATTTCATATATGACACAAATAACAAGTTACCACGTGACACAGTAATAAACAAGTTCATCACATTACTGTAACCAAGACACAGTGACTGTGACGCGCTCCGACGTCTCGCCAACACAATAACCTAATGCGCCGCACTGGCAATAAATAGAGATTAGTGACGTCAGAACACATAGCTCAATTCATTAATGCTATCATTTGTTAGCGCTGTAGCTGTGTTCACTGTCATGCAATGTTCTGTGTAATTTTGTTCAATAATTCAATTATAAGTCTCACTGGACGTACTTTTGCATACATACATAGACTCACGCCTTTTTGCCAGAACGGGTAGGCAGTGGATAGCACCAGGAAACCAACGTTTCGCCTTGTGTGTTGTTGACGTAATTTTCAGGTTATAGAAACTTTATTTCCCAAAAGAAATTTACAAATGTCACTTAATGAGAAATGTATACATTTAAAAAAATATATATAGTAGTTTTGGAAGAGCGTAACTAATTGTTAATACATACATACATACAAAATAATATTATACATGGTAAACAAAATACAATTTTAATAAGATTTAGGTGGCTGGTTATAAAAAAACCGAGCGTAATAAATAGTAGCTGACAATAAAGTGAAGCAAAACACGAGTATTTTTTTTTGTTCAATAAACAATTAATTAAACTGATGGATCCATGTTGCAGCTGCGACTGCAGTACAAATGGATCGACCGGGGTGATACCATCGTCTCACAGAAAACCGAAATGAAGCATTATTTTGCCATTATTTTAATGATCGATATCTCAGAAGGGCCAATTTGCTAGTGATAGGATATTCAGTTCAGCTCGGACGGCGACCATCGTACTCCGATGTAGAGCCTGCCTGAGTGACCCACGAAGTGCGTGCGTTTCGGAATTTACTTGTGTATAATTTATATCTTGTTACTGCACTATATGTACATACCAACAAGTGCGCTGTAGTCACTCTGTCGTGGCAATGAATTACTGGCCATAGGGCAATTCAAGTTCATTCTTTATATAACTAACATTTCTTCCATATGGTTAATATTCCCACAAAGGGATGCGAGTCGTAACAACAATTAAGGTTAGAGCACTTGTTGTGTGCGGGCGGATTGTATTAGTCTAGACTCCAGACTCTCAACGTCTGCACGTTCCGACCACACGAGGTCCAGACGCGAGTTAATGGCTCTTATAAGTGTCATATCCCTTTTACCGTGGCATGTTCCTAGAGAAATTGCAAATATTTACACGACAAGCTCTTTATTTCTTGACAATTTAATGAATGCTGATGTATACATTAGTATAGATATAAATGTTAAATAATGTTGTACGAAAATGGTTGAATAATGTCGTTGCTTGCGGGCACGGCGCCGGACTAGCAGTTAATGTTCCTCGACGCCTGCGAACATAACTCTGCGACCGCGACGCGCTCGGCCGCGCGGCGTCTTGCACCCGACGCGACTCATTGCCGACCACCACCCGTACCCACCAGCAACCACCGCCTTGCAATTACACGCCTCCGAGCCACCGACCACCACGCTCTGCAGACCATGCGAGCGGTGCCACCTTCAACTATATGCGACCGGCGACTATACGCTTACAAACCATGTGTGAGTGCAGCACCTAGAACGAGCTTAAATGCGCCTTTAAATTTTCCTGTGACTATATCGTCTAGTCGACAAGCATTCAACACTGTTAAGAAAACAATTTGAAACAGAATTGAAGTGAAAAGGAAACGTTTTCAACAGAAACAACTCGCGCGCGGCGCACAACAACTCCCAACAGATTTGCGAAGAGTTTTTCCCGATAAAGAATTGAAGAGTGCAATTCAGTGGCTGTGTATTGAGGCAGCGTCAAAGCGTGGTGCTGCTTCGGCTGGATGCAGGCGACACGCCTCGCGCCACAGCCACGCGTCGCCGCCACGCGCCGCATGTGTGGCGCCCGCGACGTGTGGATGTAGGTCGCGACACGAGCCGCGCGCTAAAGGCCGAGCTTTTTTCTGCCACAGAAAATGTTCTATTTGCATTCGCGCGCATAAAATGGATGCGGAAATTTATTCTGAAATATGTACTTAAGAGCGAAGTGAAAATGTACCTAGCATTATTTATATGAAAATGTCATTAAAATTTGCCGAGAGAAAAAAACACTTTTACGGTAAAGTATTCACATAAATACACTCTCTTTGATCTGTAAAGCAACTATATACTAAAGAGTTCTGTAAATAAACTTTTACTAGAACTTAAACTTTTAATTTTATTATGATCCGTGTGCTATGATTCAAGTATAAAGACCAACGTGTGGTGTTTTCCTATGTTCATAAATAAATAATCGTGATCAGTGAACAGCGACAGTTCAGTGTGAATGAGCACGTGTTGGAATAGTGTCGCGAGGGACGACTCGATGCCCGCGGTGCTCCGTGACAAGCGAGGTGGCGTGCTGTGTCGCTCGCTGCTCCACACAATCCCGCTAATAGTGGCTAAACTCACATATACTCGCGCCCCGACTCTACACTCACTACCCAGAAATGTACAGCATCTACTATGTGGCGTATATAATAGCGAGGTGCATGCAAGCGCGGCGCCTTTCTGGGTCAGCGCGGGCGGCGTGAATGCCGCCTGTAATTGACGACAAACTGCGGCGCCGTGTTAATTAGGTTTTATCAACATTTACATCATTATGACGTATGATGTAGGACGCTGGTTTAGATTTTAGAGCAGACATACAGTTTGCGGATGTAATAATTATAGGTAACTTGTATAGTTAGAGATCATATTTAAGTGTTTTGAAACATAATAAGTATATTGACAGCCTCCGTGCTGCAATTGGTTAGACGCCGACTGTGAAACGTGAGGCTACGGGTTCGATTCCCGCACCGAAACAAATATTTGTGTGATCCACAGGTATTTGTTTCGGGTGTTTGTAAGACCGAAAAGTCTCTCGTAGTTTCTGATACCCACGACACAAGAACCGATCTTAATGTGGGGTCAGGACTATATATGTGAATGTTGGGTGTATTTATTATATTTAGCATGTACCGTATATTTTATTACTTTAAAGCAAACCGGCTGAGAAACAACACATCATGAGTTTATTTCTACTTTACTATACCTTTGTGATCCTATCTATCTATTCAGCTACAAGAAGTCTACTGCTGAACATAGCCCTCCCCCAGTGATCTTTACATCGACCACAACGACTTCCACTTTTTGTGATTACCAAAATAGAATTGTTTCATATCTATATGTTATAGGACGAAAAGCTTCTCGTATGTTCTGATATCGATACAAACCACAACTCGTACATTTAGTTACGGAGTCGGGAACTGTACGTGCGACTGCTGTATGCATTTGTTATTCGTACGTATTTTTTCCCGCGTACTGACTACCGTGCACATGGGAAAGGAAATGTATCGGCTGTGAACAATGCTCCGGCCGCGCCGCCGCAGGCTCGCCCGCTATCAGGGAATCGCTTCCACTCATTGTCCGGCGGACGTGCAAGCTGTGTGTTGTGTCGTGTGTTGTATGTTGTACGTCGTGTGTCGTGTCGATGCAATCGTTTTTATCGACAGACGACGGCAGGGAAGCGGCCCGGTGGCTTTGTTGCCCCTCCACAAACATTACTAAGCGACAAGCGGATCTGCTGCAAGAATAGTCACCGCAGTGCTTGCAATCTTTGCATTCCATTATTGAAGTAAAACTTCTTTACGCACACTTGACTTGTGGAGTAGGCTGGTGAATTTGTGACGAGAGCGTTACAAAAAGTGTGATCGGGCGAGGTGAACGCAAGTTGAGAGGGAGATATAAGTTAGTGAAGATAGAAAATTGATATCTGAGGAACCCATCGCCCCGATAATCTAAATCGATAGTTAAAATTGAAAAATTTGGCACAAATCTAAATTTATCTCATTCTCTTGCAGCCTACTTTTCTGAAGTATTACTTCTGCCGTGTGTGAATTGCTCACACAAACACGCTTTTTTACTATTTGACATCAAATTCTATTCATGTGTTTATCGTGTATGATAGTAAATATGTTGATATGATTGTAAAATGTTTATTACTATGATAGTATATACATATAGTACATAGCATTCAATAATAACTAGTAATCAATGTTAGAAAACACTACAGACACAGCTATGTAATATAACAACATAGTTGAGTAGAAACTAGGAACTCTGTTACACCACTCCTCTAACCTCTCGCATGAAATGCAAAGTACGCTGTTGTAAAGTTATATGTCTATAAAGTTGTTACCGTCTCAGTTATCTATCTAGTCTCAGTATATTCCCTACTGCTGTCGAAACGCTAATTTAATCCATTCAGCACCGAAACCCAATTTTTCATTAAGATCATAAACATTTGAGTTGATGTTGATCCATCTAATTCACACTATTAAATTCTACAATGATGTTTACTATATTATTTTACTGAATTAAGCGGAGCAACATAAGGTGCCGTATATCTATCATTGAAACAAAAACACAAGAGTATACAATCGCAGAAGTTTGCGGAATATCCGACATTGACGTGGAACGAGATCGAGGTCGCAGTCTCCGGCATTCACATCAAATGCACAAACCAAACCATTTGCCAGATTGAAAGCGAGCGACGAACAGCGCCGAGCCGCGAGCGCGGGCCTCGCTGATCGAGCGCAAACAGCGCATAACTTAACTAGCTCCACCATCCTCGTACACAGCCACTGTGTAGCTACCATACTATCTACAAGAGCAATGAGACACGGACAGCGCCAACACAGGTACGTACGCGCAGATTGAAACTCCGACGCCATTTATATGCAGGTCAAATTGATATTCAGCAAAGCAATAACAGAGCAGAGGAAACAGCTAAATAATACACCCGCGCAACACACACTTTCATATCAATGTATTTTGCTCACACCCAGACAGCTTATTTTAAACTTTATGGCGTAATACACAAGGTATGTTTCCGTATGTTCGCAAGCTCGGGGTTATCTCATGTATTGGTGTAGGTCGCCGCCCGTACCGCGCTGGTGACCGAGTATTAATTATGTATTGTACTGCGAGTCACGGTGAGACAGACGCCGCTTTTAATTCGTAACTCGGTGTGGACTCGGACTCGTGCTGCTTGCTCCTAACTCGATTAGAACATGAAGTTATTTTAATATAAGTAGAAGAAGTGTAGTACGATGTCTGCTGCGACACTCGGAATTCATTGTGATAATATTGGTTAAATACAGCTAGCTTTTATAAATTTCACCCGTATAAAATCGCTTGATATAGCGATGTGACACAAATATCTTGTAATATTACAACAACAACCCCATAATAAACCAGCAACAACGGCGCCGTGGTAATATTTCACAAAAATATTGTCGATGAGGCTCGTCGGCGACATTAAGCGCCTCTCCATGTGACGGCGAGTGGCGCGCCAGCCTGAACCGACTACACCGAGCCTCTGTCACTTAAACAGACCTCCGATTTTAATTTTAATTACATACCTGTAAAATAATTGTATAAAATACATTTGAACATAGCATCAGTTCCGAAACGCCTACACACAGTTTATCTGCCAAGAGGGAAGTTATATGATTATCTTTGATAGAATACATTTTAAAACCTCTCCTGCATTTCAAACTGCACACACTCGGATGGAGCAAATTCCATGACGAAGGAATCGTTTCAAAATCGTAAAAGGAAGATGAAAAGCCATGTATTTGAAAGTGCAGGTCGTTAGGGCGGCGAGCGCGGGCGGCGCGTGTTCCCACACGAGCGCTGAATGTCGCCGACAACGCCAACTAACTCGCTGAACAAGCGATTTTACACCGCGTGCCGCCATTGTGCCGCGCCGAGCTCGCGCCGCGACACGCCGGCAAAGCCTTTGATCGCATTGCAATACAATCCGCACGTTCACCGACACCTGATATTGTACCGACACAAAATGATGTCGATGTTTTAATTTTAAGTGGTCCTTAAGCAGAAATATTTAGCTCTTGCAATAAGCACGCGATGTACTTATGCACAACATTAAGTCATATCAATTATCCTACATTGTTCTACCTGAGTCGGAACAAAAGCTAGCGAACTCACAAAAGAACTTAATTTGAACAGAAATAAGGAATCCCCCTCCCGCCGCCTCGCCCCGCGCCCCCTGCTGCCCCCCGGTCGGCGCCTTCCCACCGCTAATAAACATAATTTTCCGCAACATTTCACTCGAACGGATCGCCGACACAATTTCTTTTGTACGGCCGCTGTTTCAGCGCTCCCCTCGCCTTCACGGCCGCTTTAAACTCCGCCGTGCGCTCACAATAGCATCGCGAGCGCTACGAGCGCCGCGAGCGCTCCGAGCGCTACGAGTGCTACGAACGGAGAGTTCCCGCCGGCGGCGCTCGCGAGTAACGAGTGAGGAAGCGATAAAGTTTGCCTCCTAATGACTCCCTTTGAATATTTAAAACGGAGCGCTAACAACCGAATCTGTGAGCGTCGCTCGCGGCTCGCACGCGCTCCTCAATACCGCCCTTTAATTTTCGTGTCAGATTGGGGATGAGAGACGCTGCGGGACTTGCGCTGCGCTCGAGGCCGGCGCATTTGATCTCAGCGGGACGACGCATAATATTGTAACACTTGCGGTATATTGGAAAACCATATAAGTAGAACTTCACTATTGTTTTGCTTTTTATAGACGTTGGCTGTCCGTACAAAGCACGTGCTGTCGATATAACACTTGTGTACAAAATATGTTTAATACTGGATGCAGCGCCGTGTCCGGTACGTGGCACAGGCGGACGCAATAACCACGAGTGTTTGATTTGTTTCCACGACTCCGCAATCTTCACTGATATTGCATTTTTCTTTCTTACACAATTCATCAAGGAACAAGGTAAATGTTTTTAAAAGCCCTTAGGAACAGAATATCAAATCCTTTTAATGTGACTACAGAACTTTTGCTAGCTGATTTTTTTTTGTGATAATAGGTACGTAGGCACCATCTTTAGATAAAATGTTGCAACGTTAAGCAACCTTGTGTGCTTAGCTGTTTGCGTTTCATTCAATGAATGCGATTTTCGGGATCCCATATCTAGTGTTAGGATTACGACATCCTACTCGTCGTCGTGAAATCGACGTCGCTATTCAGTGAATACCGATTCACTGCAGCTGTATACGATAGTGAAAACTCATCGCTGCGATCCACGGTGGGTTGGCTTTCGGGTTCAACTTTTTTCAGCTTTTGCTCTAAACAGTTCTCTTCGTTTATAAAACACACTTCTAAAAACAATTTTGGATCTTATAAAGGAAGTTTTACTATTCAAAACAAAACAATTTAATTTTGTTTTGTATGGAACATAAATGGCGCGCCATTATAAATTTTCGTTTAATGTTTTGAGGCGATGATGCGTCGCGTTTGTATAACTAACCGCAAGTAGTTGATCGAGTCATTAAGCACGCGCGGGGCATTGCTCCTGTCGCTCCCGCGTCGCCCTCGTGTCGCCTCCGTGTCGGCGACGTGTCGCTCCCACGCCGCGCGGTACTGCCTCGCCCGTGACTTCACTACGCGTACTGACACAGTTAACTAATGTGTACTATAGTCTATCTAAACTAAGAAGTTCCATTTGACATTGGGAAATAGGGATGCTGTCAAATAAATCGGTTCTTACAATATCCGATTATTTAGAGATATCGATAATATTTGTTTGTATTTCTTAATCGATTACAGTTTATATTTTCAGTTTACATCATTTCGTTTAATTTTTCATGAACATTTTTATTCTAATGAGACATCAGCAATTGCATGTCACTTTACTATTTAGGAACAAAAGGAGTGATTTATCTATTACTAGCGGCCCGTCCCGGCTTCACCCGGGTGCAGACACTTTTTCGAGTCCAGTCCATATCACGCACATGCTTATGAACACATGATACATACATACAATACAATACATATACTCCAAAGTGAGGAACCTCCTCACTATGTGTGGCGTATCCTACAATACTGCCTTAATTTCCATTGTAATATCCAAATCTATTAATTAATGATAAATTAATTCATATTAATATTATTATTTCACTATTTATTGATGTATGTTCGTTGACAGCATACCTATTATTAGCTGAATGTTCAGTATATTTAAAAATTAAAAGACAACTGTTTTATATCTGCTCGATTATTTAAATATTTTTACCGATTATGCGTATACAAATGCATTTGAATAGTCTCGACTCTACCGGTAAAAGACCTAACGAGGTGACTTTGTAATGACGTCTAGAAAAAAAATATGTTTTTTAAAATGGTTATTTGCTTTATTTATAGAATTATCGTTTAAATTTAGTGATTATGGTTTGTATATCTAGTGATAAAATAAGAAGAGCTTCATAATTCCATGGATTTACGGAAAGTGTTATTGAAATTGTGTGGGTTACGTCTGCACAAAGTTATTTACGTTAAAAGTATGAAACGTCAAATGGAACCTGTTAGTTTAGATAGACTAGAAACAGCTCCGTCCCACGATGTCATGTCACACCGACTGACAACAATGCTGTTTGCTCACCAAATAATAGGGAATATGCATGACTTTTTTTTATATTTTTATATGATAGTTCACATCATTATATAACAGCAAAAAAAAACAGCCGTAAAAATATTAATATTAATACAAAAAAGAAATATTTTAAAATATCAAACTGATAACAGCAGTTTAAACACTGTTTTTTTGGCGCGCTACGATGACGTCATAGTCTAATAAAACAAACAAGCGTGGAAGTGTTGTACACTATAATTTATCAATATTTTGTATATTACCGACTGTTTACAATGGAACAAAGTAAAAAACCGACTTATAAGTGCTGTATTGTACCTAAATGTAAAAATACAACAATAAATACACCCGAAAAAGTATTTTTTTAGAGATGGTCACGAGTTTTATTTTTTTATATAAAGGCGGACTTAATGCCGTGGGCATTTTCTACACGTCAACCTTTGGAAGATGCAGAGATGACATAAAGAGGATGTTTCTAAATAAGTATGATATAGGTACATATAAATTACATACTTGAATACATTATTAAACAAGTTCAAGCTAGTTTTACTCCAGTTTTAGGTTATGTTATGTCTTCTAACCATTAATTTGTGAAGTAAGTATTGTAAAACTATGTACAAGCAATATCTATAATGTAATTACCTTGCAGCTTTAACACCTCTGATTTCAGTAGCCGTAAAATGCGGATTAGATGCGAAATATGTACTCATCATAAATACATCAATTTTAGGAAGATTATCCGATTGCGCCTTTACATAACCACTGTCAGTCATTATTCTTGGAAACGTACTTGCTATTTTAAGTAGAAACAATTAATATCACTCCGAAATATGCTAGAAAATTACAACAAAAGTTAATTCAATCGCAAATACCGAACAAATATGCACTTGTTGACATTAACTTACTAGACTGTGACGTCAAATTCTCATTGACCAATAGAGTTGCGTTTCAACTACCTTGAATTTTGCACTCATTTTATGCAGATTTTAATAATTATTTTCTTAATGAAAAAGTACATAATTAAAAAAAATATTGATGTAGATGTCAATCTAAAGCAATAAAGAATCTACAAAAAATAAAAATGCACTAAAAAGTAAAAAAATAATTGCGTATTCTAACGTCAATAATTTACAATCTATTCAATGTACATATAGGTACGATCTATGTGTTTTCCTCGCAATATTGTATTTATATATTATGTATCCAGTTAAACTTTCCATCTAACTCAACACATACCTATGAGTAACAAATAATTATAAAAACATTTATTTACAGTTCACCTAAGCTAAAATTTGAAATATATGTATGCACTACTTAAAAGACAATCAAATTATTAGAATAATGTACAATTACTGTTATTTTTGGAGTCGGTGTCATCCAAGTTTTATGAGCTATTAGTAACTACATAAACGTCAGATATTATATATTATTGAATTAAGGTTAATAAACCACATAATAGTATAAGAGGATATTCGTATAAAATAGATTTCATAAAGTTGTCATTTAATATTGTCAGGTATAATGTCGAGTTAATTTGGCTGACACCGACTCCAAAAATAACAATAATTGTACATTATTCTAATAATTTGATTGTCTTTTAAGTAGTGCATACATATATTTCAAATTTTAGCTTAGGTGAACTGTAAATAAATGTTTTTATAATTATTTGTTACTCATAGGTATGTGTTGAGTTAGATGGAAAGTTTAACTGGATACATAATATATAAATACAATATTGCGAGGAAAACACATAGATCGTACCTATATGTACATTGAATAGATTGTAAATTATTGACGTTAGAATACGCAATTATTTTTTTACTTTTTAGTGCATTTTTAGTTTGTTTTTTGTCACATTTTTTTGTCTTTTTTTAGATTATTATTTTTAGTATGATTTTTGTCAGTTTTTTGAAGTCGGTTATTTTTTTTGTTAAAATTTTGGTTTATTTTTTTATTTTTAGTGACTTAAAAGTTCGATATCCTGAATATGGGTAGACCTAGTAAACGCGCTGCTCGTATGAGAGAGCGCCGTTTAAATGAGACAAACGGAGAAAGGGAGCAACGCCTGTCTCAAATAAGGGAATCTATCTCCAGAGTAATTTCAAAAGATACTTGTGAAGAACGCAATAGGGTAGACTGGGTACGGTTGTGCCAGGGTACGGTAGTGACAGTCGACATAACAGGGAAACTATACTGAATTCGGGGAAGAGTTCAAGGGGAGAGAGACGCGGCGTACCACTCTGAACACATTCCCTGGTATTGCGTCGGTCACCGAGCGACGTTTAGATAAGCAGGAGCCTACATTGCTTTTCAACAGTCAAAAGTAAGTTTTTTGGTTTGATTTATTTTAATAATTACTGTGTTTTGGATAAATATAGATTATCTCGTATTTTTTCTTATTATAAGTTGAAAGTTAGTAGTTAACTACAAGTGATTACTTTTTACGTAGATTGTTTGGCAGATTTATGGCGATTTTTTGTTTTGGAAACTGCGCGTTGGGTACGGTTGTGACAAATTTTGTGGGTACGGTTGTGACATATACTTATTCGCTTTTTTTGCTTTTAGATGCCCAGAAAACACTTGCGAATGACCGATCGAACCCAGGCTGATATTAGCAAATATGAAGATGCTTATGTAGAGGCTAAGCGTGGGACTCCTTTACGGAGAGCAGCAGCAATGCATCAAATCAATCGCATATCGTTGTTGCGCTACCTCCGTAAACGTGATGAAGCCGGTGCAAATCACGATCAGATCGCCTCAAATAGTCCCGATTCAACAGGCTGCTACAACCTCAGGAACGCTACTACCTTTTTCGCCTGAAATTGTTCGACCTTTTCCGAAAGCTGCAGAACAGACGTGATCTCAGAATTTAGTTTACTTGCTATATTAACTTTGTTTAGAAGATTTAATTTTGTTATTTCTAACAATAAACGTCATTATAAACCATTGTGGTGTATTTTTATGCCTGTCACTACCGACCCCAACCACTGTCACAACCGTCCTTGGGGTGTGGTCGGTTGTGACACTTTCCCTTTCTTTTCTAATTTGATCCTATGGCTTATACAGCGTATTTAAAGACAATATATTAGTAATTTTATGTAGACAAATAAACAAATTATGATTCGTGATACTTTTTTCCCAGCTAAGTGATAAATTAACAAAATTATCGGCGAACAATCAAAAATTGTCACAACTGTACCCAGTCTACCCTAATAGGCTTTCAAAAATGCGGGCTTACATGAAAAAGTTTTGAATCGTCCTTGCAAATTGATTTTGATTGCCGTTGAGACTTTTTGAAACATTCTTTTATTGGATATTTAATCCTCGAATGCTTCTTAGGAACAATTCATCCGACATGTCGGCTCGTTCTTCCATGTTTTCACAAAAGTTATTATCGTCATGTACAATTTGTTCACCAACACATAACAATCGGCAATGCCCCCAATTGCCGATATCGGTTTCATTACGGAATGGTATATGGCATACTATTAAACTGTAATAATATGATTCTTTGTCACTATTACATCAGATCTTCATGATTTATTGGTATAGCTGCCGAAGATATTGACTATTTACGTGTTTGTTCATTTTATTAACCGCCCCCCTCGCCCCTACCCCTACTTTCCTCCACCACTGTAATTTTGCTTTTATACTTAATTCAATGCAAGAAGAACCATTGGAATCCTACTTAATTTTAAGGAGTTCCCCTCTCCAGCTCCGAAGATATTCATCAGATCGTTACCATATTTTTATGGGACCAAACGACAAGCACCAGCTTTCAATTAAAGAAAGAATTATCGAAATCGGTTCACCCAGTACAGAGAAATGAGGTAACAAACATAAAAAAAAATAAAAAAGCAACATACAGTCGAATTGAGAACCTCCTCCTTTTTTTGAAGTCGGTTAAAAATAGGTCTCAATTTGAATTCCATGCATATTCCCTATTACCTACACTTGTCAACACAACTTGACAACTCAGTTACCGCGCCACGTGACGTCAGCGAACGTGTGTACTTGTTTCCAATCCTACAAATAATTATTTAGAACAACTTTCCTAGGAATTTTACAACTTGTAAGAGGGGTTCTAGGTTGATCCTCCTGGTTTGTCCATGAAAGTAATTATTTTATACTTCCTACAAAGTCCTTGATTTTATTAAAGCCCGAAAATGTCCTGAAAGTTTGTAAGTGCTTAGTCCTTACTCCGATAAGTATTCAAATTATATTCAACCTCCAGATGAAATAATCGTCAAACAAGCAGAAATATTCCACGTATGAATAAACATCGCTCCGATTACAAATAACTTAATACAGATATAGCTCGCGACAGAACGACCTGCACACCGCACACTGCACTACACAGCATGCTCCAATACTTGGGCGGGCGTGACGTCACGCGGCCCGTTCGCCCCGCGCTGCACCTTATCTGCAAGCTTAGCCAAGATACAGAGTACAGACTACACTTATCTACCAACTTGGACACGACTCTCAACTCGCGTATATTAGGAGCAAACCCGATGTCGATCAAACATTCACGGTACACGGACCTTTCAAATAAACTAGATCGTGAAATATATACACTTAAAGAAACATTTTTGGGATTGGCTGTAGGTAGTTGTATAGATGTAGATGTTTTTTATCTCGCTCAGAAGCTCACTTTGACGAAGGTTTATCGCGCACACATGTGGCTCGCTAGTTTCAACGCTATCCAAAAAATAGCCGCAAGTCACGATAACGAGACTCTCAGATGGGACTAGATACATTTTGCATACATATTTTTAGTAAGCTGATGTTGAAAATTACTTTCTAAAGGCCGTAAGCGGACGCAGACTAGCAGATAAGGTATATTTCTCGTACGTATAGTTAAGCTGATATTGATCTTATATCGCAACAATACAAGATGTTATGGTTTAAATACAGCATTTGGGACGCAGTAATTGACACAACTTACCAGCATACGGGCCCCGTTGCTCCATATGTATTAACTCTACTTTCAACGAGAAAGTTTTATTAAAACTTTGTACATTAAATATTGTCGTAAACATAAATATTATATTGATCATATTGTGTCACATGTGTGCATAGTTTACTTTACAACAATATATGAGATTATTATAGTTGGGTTCCCTGCTGGCTGGTACAACGCGGCGCCGCTTTGTGTCGCGGAGCTCGCGCGCTGCAACTTACTCCAAAACTGCCTCGATGGAATTACACGCCGCTACTAATGCAACGCAAAGAGTAGGCTTCAACTCGTTTGCTCGGTCTATTTGTCTTCGCTTTTTGCATTACACTTTTAGATTCGATAATTTAATAATTATTTATCTTGAAACTCTACTGAAATTTCAATTCCAATGAATAATTTCAATGGGATTGGAATTTCTGTAGAGTTTGATGTTTTGCGGGTGATCTATAGTAACATCATCAGCTGGAATATTCTACAATAAGCATAAATATAATATTAAAATACAACACGTATTTCTATTAGTGATAGGAGGTTTGGATACCTGAGAATAGATATATAAAATGCGTGTTTATGTAAGAAATGTTGTATTTAATATTTATTTACTAATTTAAATTTATTTGTCATCCAATTTACTATAATTCTGTAGTACAATCAGCTTTTATTAAGTCGATTACAACTAAAAATATTAGCATTGCATGGGGCGTTATCTACTATCCAGTGAACATTAAAACTCCTCGCCACACATCCGACGCGGCGAGCGTGCGAGTGACGCGCGGATATTACTGCGAGCGCGGCCGAGTGTGGCGTTGCTGTGGCGTGGCTGTGGCGTGGCTGTGGTGCGTGCTCGCGGCCGTGTCACTACACTTTTATCTCCGGATATTGATATTTGTATTGAAATCATAAACTAGGTGAACCTGTGTGTATAGTAGTGGAGTAGGATAGTACGGTAGAGCTATCTCTACCTACGTGTGTGCGTCTCTACCCTACCCACTACTGCCGAGGATTGAACTTAACTCGCACTCACATGTAAGGGAAACGCAACGTTTTGACTCCGCTAAATGTTGCTTTTGATACCTAAAAGACTAAAGAGACCTAAAATGGCTCGTCGTATTCCTCACTAAAATATAACTGATGTACACCGAGAGACATAACAATTGTGAAAAATACACAAATATTTAGCAAAAATGGTTCGTCCCAGTTGCGAGCGCTGCCGGCGGAGACGCGCGGGTGAAGAATTATTCAGCGCACAGTTTCTCTTTATTGCGTTACTGACGTCACGATGTCTCTTTAGAACACCACACCACTACACTATATGATGGCTCCACGGTGAATACCCACATGGAAACATTGGTTTAGAAAATCCGCGAGGTGGAGTGACGGTTTCTTCGATTTTGTTTTCTTTTTATTGTATGTGCAAACGAGCAAATGGCTCTCTTGATTTTTGAATAGCGCAGGCCTTAAATGTCTATATAACATTCATCATAGACACTTTGCAAGCTAGTGCTTGAGGCTCAACGGAGGTTGAAAACGTACATGAGGCACCCGGCAATCTCACTCTACAGACGAGACGCGAGTATAAACCGTGACTACAGCGTAAGATAATGTCAGTATGGTTCTGGCAATTAACAATATTTTGTTTATTAATGTAGAGGCGCGGTCGGCACGCCGCGCCGCCCGCCGCGACGCGGTGGAGCGAGGAACTATGTGCAATAAGAGAGCGCACGCGCCGCGATAGATGTCCTGAATTAAATGACGCCGCCACGTAGACAAACGCGCTATTATTATGATACGTGTCCCAGTACAGAGCAAAGAGTGCAATGGATCTTTTCTGAATATTATTAAGGGCATTGAGTTATATTCTTATATAAAGTTGGTTGTTATTAAGCGCACTTTTATTTGCAACATCTAGATTTAGCCTCTAGCTTTAACATTTACACATCTGACTAACAGGACAAAACTTTTCCACAAACTACATTGCACACATAACTGCGTGTCGCGTAATTGGCACCAGTTAGTGCAGTCACCGGCGACGAAACACCGCGGACCACACCGCGCCGTGTACTGTACTGCAGGGGAAGTGGACTAACTGAAGTGGCACAGATAGACCGCGACCACTGGGCAGCAGCAGACTTGCGAACAACTCTACTGTTTGTATTAATGGAATATTTACTCAACAGATTTCTTTCGGCATTATAAATTCTGGCATGCTTCTTAGCTGTAATATCAGTTGCAACAATGTCCTTCTCTTTTAGTTTAACACACGTGTGATTTTTATTTCTTTATTAATTCAGTTTTATTGTTGTATTTTTCGTCATAAATTTGTCTAGCACGGCGCGACAGACACGCTCGGTTCCCGCGCGAGCGTGCTGCCCGCGGGAAATGTCGCCGTGATACAATTACCGGCGCGGCTACTCGCGGCGACTATTCCAATTTATTAAATAAACTGTGGTTCCGCCGAGGCGGGGGCGGGTGTACGGTGGGGGTGGAGGAGAGGGGGAGGAGAGCTGTCTCCTCGCCTCGACGCGCGAGTCGCCTCGAGCTTTTATCGCAGTGTTTGCTGCGGCTGATTACGTTATTGCACGCGCTCTGTAAATACAAAAACGAGTCAGGCTGTGCGTGCCAACGTGACGTCTCCATTCTTGAATCACTGATATACAAGCTTAACTTTTTGTATGTGATAACGTGAGTAGTAGTTGTGCGCGGATCGGAGCATGATTGTGAACCATAGCTTCGGACATAATATAGAAGGCAACCGAGTGTTCGCGTCCATTATGCGACACGTGGAAGTGGTATAGCTATGCTGTAGTCAGTAACGACTCAGTATGAATGGGCAGGCTCGTCTGGTGTAGTGCCACTGTCTCACAGGAGACCGACGTGAAGCGACAGCTTTGCCTTCGCATTTCATTTGATATAGTTTTCCTACCTGCTCCCCTCACAATTTGATGGTCCGGCAGCACATCCAGGATCCGCGCGTTGTAGAACATCATGGGCGGCAGTGATCGCTTACCATCAGATGGCCAGGTTGCTCGTTTGCCGGACTTATTAAATAAAAAAAAGCTACACATAAACTATACGTATCGTTTGTTGGTATTTA
Organism: Deilephila porcellus; assembly: GCA_905220455.2. Taxonomy (NCBI): domain Eukaryota; kingdom Metazoa; phylum Arthropoda; class Insecta; order Lepidoptera; family Sphingidae; genus Deilephila; species Deilephila porcellus. The sequence goes on from LR999983.1 coordinate 14,386,517, forward strand.
TCAATTTGCTGAAAGATAATACATCTAACAAGCCGCTGCGGAGTAAAATATGACTCACCGCCTCTTTACTACGATCTTATCAATGTCCACTGACCTGAAACGTAACCTTTTCAACTGTTTGTGATAAATAAAATAATTAACATTATCATATGCTTGTGGCAGGATATCCTTATCTGCTAAGGAAGCGACCACTGTTCACGCGCTAATCCGCCAGCGTAACGTATGTGAGTGTGGCGCGTTCGTTTATCAACCTGTTTATATCAGTTCCGAATAGGCGGGCATAATTGTGTGGACCGATGAGAGATTGTCATGTTTATCCTCTGTAAATTCTCTCCTTCGATCACACGCTTACCATCTACTGTAAATAGAGTCAGAACGGGAGGACTCGCATGTAGGGATAAAGGACAAAAGAATTAACAATGTGTAGGGAGCAAGGTTGCGCAAGCGGCAGAGTGCGCACTGCCTAGCAGAAAACCGGTTCCGCGTGCATCTACCTCGATTGGGCTCATCTAATCATAAGATTGGTTACGCAATGAGTTGGTGGAGAGTTTGTCAGTAGAGTCATTTCGTTGTGCTTGATTAAAAGACACTCTTTGTATTGTATCAAGCGAAATACAGCACAACCGACATAACATGACACAATTGGCAGCAGAGCTGAGACTACATAGCGGTGACGAGCAGCGTTCTCACGCTGCACATGGCGGAACCAACGCTTTAATATATCTCCAGTGGCCGCAATTACCTTCATAACATATTTAAATCGTCCCTGCTCTGATGAGATACCACGCCACGCCGAAATACAAGTGCAATAACACCTAGGTATTTTGTTGCATTGATTTTACAAGCTATTAAATGCTAAGTGATTACGGGCAAACATTAACATCTAAATTCCAATACAATTGGATCATAGATGTTGGAAACCTCACTCTCCGAAGTCACTAAGAATGCAACCTTTGCTTTGTCAGTTTTGTGGGAGATATTGGTAGCTATTAAAGTGTACAAATGTAGAGGTTACAGAGAACAGACTATCTTCTATCAACTATACATCTGTTGATCACAGCAGATCATTGTCGCAAGTGCAGTGGATACTGCAACAGTGTGTCAGACACGCAGCCTGTTTGCTAAGGGTATATGGTGTACGTACTCCCGCCGCGTGACGTAATAAATAAAATGTATTCCCGGCCCGGTGACATGAAGCGGCGCCCGGCGTGCAGCGGCGAGCAAGTAGGGCGCGGTAATGGCGCGGATCAACAGCGCTGCCCACCGCGGACCACCGGGCTTGCTAACCTACTTACACTCGATATTATCAACACATCTCTGCGACACAATACGCAGCAACAAGTAGTCGCAACTCACTGCAGTTGGTAGACACTCGCGCCAGTGTCTGCGAGCTGAGTCCAGTGTCGGTGCAGGCGTTATACTTATCCACACTTTCTTAAAGCATTTAATTTAGATCTCACGCGGACATCTGCTGTTGCTGCAGACTCAAAAGTTGAACCAAATGAAACAGTTATTAATTTGTGGAGCGCTCCGTGAGGCGCGCGGTGCAAGCCACGGAACGCAGCGGACTGTGCTTATACAAATTAATCGTTTTGTTCGTTTAAATGTAAAGTAACAAACATTATCGGCACCTAAGTATTGAAGCCTTCGCACCTGTAATGAGTTAAAGTGCTGTTAGCTACCTCACTGACCGTCGGTTCGACTGTCTCCCACTACCGGTCATTCTGTATCAATAAATTTGTTTCATCAAATTTAGATGGGTTAGTGGTAGTGATTTCAACATATTATTACCAGTCTCAACACGTGTAATGTGGTATAATACAATCGGGATACAAATTTGTCCAACTTAGAGGTTCTATACCTTAGCTTTTAGAACGACATAATTAAATTACTATGAATAATAATATACAAAACCACCCATATGAATATTAAATACGCTCTTTAAACTGTGTTGACATACATTTTATAAAGCTTTATGGTTCTCGTCTAAATCTACAATTGCTTTGGGAATTGCAGTCAACAAACAAACACTTACTGGCTTTAACGCTATACAAAATTCATCAAAATTAAAAATGTATCGGGATTACACGTACATATGTATAGCACTGGTAGAACTCGCGAGCTCATGCATTCAGAAGCAACGTGGCAGTGAACTACGGAAAAAACCACTGATTGTAAAATGAGACGCCCCCCGTGCCCAGCAGTGGGACATTATGTGGGGATTCAAGGTTGGCAATATGTTACGCATAGCCAAGTGGCTGCATACACCCTACATAGTATTGATGTTTTGACAATCTGTTAATTATTTAAGCTAAAAGTGTTGACGTTTTCAAATAGTAATAACAGGACAAAGACGCGTGCTCGCGCCGTGGGCGCCGCTTTGTGAAGGACCCTCGGCGGAACAAAGTTATCACCAGACAGAATACCTTCCTCTTATCGTTAAAATCCAGCGCGGGTGAAACTTGGCCTGCAATTAAACCGCAAGATTTTGATAAGCGCCGCGCCAACCCCCGCCCCGCGCCCCGCACCTACCCTCGCTACCGCCTGATAATTTAATTGTTATCAGAACCACTTGAAAGAAAATACCGGCCCGGCGCGGCACTGCCTAGTAACTTCATGCACATATTATAATATCGGGTGTCTCGTTGTGAAATACATACAGCGAGCGCAGCGTCGAGAAATACACTGTAAGCGAAACTCTAAACAAATCTGCAGTCACTGCTAATAAGGAGAAAATATCTTGCATTTCACCAAAACAAATTCCAATCTGAATAAATAGTTCGGGAGACAAGGTGTGTTTTTAGCGGCACTGGCACCTCTGTCGATGTTAGGACCAGTAGAACCATGATAAAAAAAAAACAGTATGAAAGCGGGCGAGCGCGGGCGGAGTCGCGCGGTACTGTTTGTGCAAATACATGAATAATGTACGAGAGTGGCGCGACTCTCTCAAAAAGGATAAATTAATTAAATTTGCAAATTAAATTATAACGCGTGGCTCTCCGGCGGCACCGCTACATCCGACCGCACCCCGCGCCCCGCACCCCGCGCCCCGCACGCCACATCACACAACACGACACCAATACACAAACAACGCGTGCGCCGCCCACATGGACTTCAATAGACACTAATCACGGCGAAACTGTACACATTTTATACTTTAATGATAACACCATCCTATGTACCACAATAAAACATATTTGAATTTGAATTTGAATTTAAGAAAGTAGGTAAGCATATGCAAAGCACACAACTGGTGTCTGTGTGTGAGAACATCGTGTTATTGAGAATGCAGCGCCGGAGTAGGATGTGGTATGTCCCGTCGATCCAGCTGACAAACTCACTTCACTTTACTGCTGAACTCACACTATTCACTCCATCTACGAGTGCTCGGTGCGGGGCCAACGTTAACGTAATCAAACTCAGTGCGAGTGTGTTTGTGTCTGTCGGAATGCCCGGCATCAGTCACGATTTACTGCGAGTCGCAAAACTCGAGTAATTGGATGGAAGAAGTTGCCGGCGCGAGTCGCGCTGGCTGCTCGTGTCCCGCGGCTAAGTCGCTTGTGCGAGAACTAGATAATGTTTCGCTAGGCGACACGCGTGGACTGCTCGCGCAAACCTCCACCGACGTGGGAGCCAACTACTGTGTTCCGTTTAACTAACAAAATAATTGTATCTCTCCGTGTCGCACAAGCTAATGATGGAGAATACAACGCTATGAGTTATAAAATAAACCTGCGTGTGTATCGATCGTCCCAGTCCCCCGGTCCCCTAGTGGCCGCGTGCCGGCACAGCGAGGCAGCGAGGCAGGAGGGCTCGCTGCACGCGCCCTCACTCAGCCGCGAGGGCGGCGCCGCGGGTAACACCCGCGTCTAGTACCCTCTGTAAAATATTATTAATAAACGCCTTTATAGGAACATCTTGTGCCCGTAGTGTAAAATGTTTTACACGTTATCGTAGGTCAGTTTCGTAAACTATCTTACACAGTTACTCCGTAATAAGTATTGTACCGCCTCGTAGAGCGCATATCCGAGCAACGCGTCACGTAAGCATTGCCGTGAGTCACCATTAAGCAGTAAGTAGTATCGTTATGTTAAGCCGTGCAGTGATTTTGCACTTGAATAAACACGTGTTGGTGCTCTCGCTGTATTTTATGCGTGTATGATTGTAAATAGGCTCGTGGAGCATCGAGTACTGAACATAACAGTATAATTGATTGTTACTGAAGCTGTGTATCGACAGGTTATGTCGCGGCCGCGCGTGGAGGGTGGGTTCGCTGACGCTTGCAGGAAGTGCTCGTTATTAATGTGTCTGTTCCGGCGCCAACACAACCCGGAACAGGCAGAACGCGCCGCGACCACCGCCGACTCCACAGCTGCACTGCCGCGGCGAGTATATACTGCCATCACCAGCCAGCCCGCGCCTCCCACTCTACTCTAAGCTTCATTATACGGCTTAACCTCACTTTTTCTTCGTTTATTGCTATTTTTTTTGTCGGAACACAACGATATACCTACTTCGATTCTACTTCCGCGGCAATTGTATCCACAAAACGTCCTCCGGTCACATAACTATATATTTTACTAGCATTTGCCCGCAACTTCGTCTGCGTGTTTTAGATAATGTAGACATTATATCGATAGAACTATTCTATTGTAATCTCTACGTAAACTTTTAACAAAAATCAACGTGCAGCATTTCTATTTCCAATTCTGACTCTTAATTTAGATTATCGGATCAATGGATCCGTCTGTTATCTATTCAGAGACCAACCGGAACAATAAATAAAAAGTACAAAATGACGGCCAACATTTTCAATTCTGAATACAAATTTAGATTATCGGAACTCAGATATCGATTTTGAGACCAATCGGATCAGTAGTTAAATGGTTGCGATTTTCCATACAAAATTATTTTACCCTTTTCACCCCCTTAGGGGTTGAATTTCCAAAAATCTTTCGTTAGTGTTACCCTACGTTATAAAAGAAATCCCTGTGTAAAATTTCAAGTTCCTAGCTTCAGTAGTTTCGGCTGTGCGTTGATCCGGCAGTTCGGCGCTACAAAACTTCAACCCTTATTTTCGTCCCTTTAGGGTTAATTTTAGATAAACAATAAATGCAATTATTTTTGTCGTAGAATGAATAACTTAAGTGCCAAGTTTGACAATTGTAACTTTAACGGTTTAAATTTTCCCTATATCAGTTTTTAACCCTTTACAGTCCTTTAGGGGATGAATATCCAAAAATCCATCCTTAGTGCTACCCTACGTCACAATCGGAACCCCTGTGTAAAATTTCAAGTTCATAGCTTCAATAGTTTCGGCTGTGCGTTGATCCAGCAGTTCGGTTTTACAATACTTCAACCCTTATTTTCACACCTTTGGGGTTAATTATAAGAAAAGAGAGTATGCACTTCTTCTTGATTCTAGATGAGTAACTTAAAAGTCAAGTTTGATATCTACAACTTCAAGGGTTTCGGTTTTCCATACACCAGTATTTTACCCTTTTCACCCCCTTAGGGTTCGAATTTCCAAAAATCATTCCTTAGTGCTTCCCTACGTTACAATAGGAACCCCTATGTAAAATTTCACGTTTTTAGCTCCAGTAGATTCGGCTGTGCGTTGATCGGGTAGGAAGGAAATCACCCAGTTTCTAAACATTTCAACCCCTATTTTAACCCCTTTAATGTTAATTTTTAGACAAATAAAGTATGCAATTATTTTTGTTATTAAATGAGTTATTAAACTACCAAGTTTGAGAATTGTAACTTCAATGGTTTAGATTTTCCATACAACAGTTTTTAACCCTTTTTACCCCCTTAGGGGTAGAATTTCCCAAAATCCCTTCTTAGTGCTACCCTCCGTCACAATAGGAATCCCTATGTAAAATTTCAAGCTCCTAGGTCTAGTAGTTTCGGCTGTGCGTTGATAGGTCAGTCAGTCAGTCAGTCAGTCAATCAGGTTCCTCTTTTAAATATATAGAAGATTAGCTAGTTTTCGAGTTATAGCGAATCAATAAATAGAATTGGTGAAGCCATCATTTCTTATTCTTTTAGTATGTATCATTAGTTTTGAATTTTATTTCGTTTAATTTTCTTTTTCTTTTCTTTGATTTTCCATTTTACTTTTCTTGTTCTCTGTAAGTACGTTTTCAATTATTATTATCCTCTCTTTTGTAATCTTAACATTGTGTTATAGTCCACCTTGTATTCATTGTAATGTCGTGAAACTCTTTTATTGGCTTTAGACTTTTATTGTAAGATAAAATTAGATATAGCTGTTTTTGTATAAGCTGTTGAGTTTCCAAATAAATAAAATAAAATAAGCCAGTGCAACAATGTAATATGTAACTAGATATTGTGGGTGAATGTGAGTGCGGGTCGTCGGCCGGAGCGCACGTGGAGGTTGTCGCGGACGTCGCCGCTGTGATCTAACTCTGCAGTTGGCGGAGTCTTGACACATGCACACGTTGGTCCAACATCATATTCAATAAAGCATGGTTTCTTTTCTTACTTTTAAAAAGAAGTATAACAACCAACGAATCGATAAAATTGATTAATTATTTAATTAAAATCCAATCACTCACGCCTGCTAGTGAAGGAGTGAGCAATAATATTGACTATTCTCTATACTATAGTCACTATAGTTTGAATCATGTACTAAGATTTATTATTATTTTATTAATTATTTATTACACGCGTCAGTTGTTATTGAACAAATACGAGGGTAGAGAGTGCAGTGAGTCCTGTTAAACATTACTAGTGACTGTTCACTCACTAGTGAGGCGGGGTGTAGAGTGCAGGGCGCGGGCGACCATCGCGGCTAACTAGTACGCGCTCCATGACTGAACCAATTAGGCCGTGACTCCACTCACTTCCTTAACGATACCCACAGCGACACGCGCACCCCGCACCCCGCACCCCGCACCACCCCCGGACACAAACATATCGCTAATTAAATACTACATCACTAACTATGGCGGGTATTTTCTAATCCACGCAAAAAACGATGATGTGATATCTTATGTAAAACCATGTCGGTTCTATAATCATTATAATGGTCTGGCAATATCACGGCACCATAATAATATATTAATACTAAACTATTTCGATTATTAAGTAAATCTAAATATTGCACCAAAGTATTAAGTATTTTAATTCGTTGCAATGCTAACTTCTTTAACTTTATCTACACGCAACGAATTTAGAGGGCGACGTGACGTGGCGGGGCGGTGGAATGCCCTCAGATAATAATTATGACATCAATATTTAATATTAAATTGCGTAATCCCTAATTGTTGTTATTCCAAGCTGTATAACTAAACGCCTGCAATAATTCTCTCCAGAGCCCACTCGCTTGTTTATTGTTTATGTTTGCTTTCACATCAGTAAAGCCTTCTAGGACGTCGGCAGTGGGGATTAAGTTATATAATGGCGTATATAGTGGCGTAGTTGTATTACGGTACGATTACAAAGCTGAGGTCTCGGGTTCGAGTCCTGGGTCGGGCAGAGTGATATTGGATTTTCTATTAATTATCAGCCCGGAGTCAGGAATTAGTGCCCGATATGGCGATAGGCTCGCCCCCTATCACATCGTGGGACGAAGCATGCAGAGCGAAGTGTGGGTGTCCTGGTGGCGCCTCTGCCTACCCCTTCGGGGATAAAGGCGTGAGTTTATGTATGTATGTATATAATATTTATTTTGCACGTAATACTATAGTAACCTTAAAACCTTACCGCCTACGTGAAGGATCTACACCGCTATACATGGGATAGAGTATTGTTTGCCGTGGCGCGCGTGATGTGCACACATTAGCGGTAACTAGGAGTGAGGCGTATTTATCATAACAGATATAAATCACAAGTATTCGAAAATAACAGATAACAGTTGTTCTTGCGATGTCAAGATATCTGTTCTTCAATATCGTTTAAAATTCACCAATCACCATTCTCAAGTTTTCAGTATTTTCAGTATTCGATAACAGTTACACCCGGTCACTAACATAGCTTGAAATAACAGAACAGCCAATAAAAAATGGAACAACTATTCTTGTCTTTGTCTTTTGTATAATATTGACATAAGCTAAAACGAGACACACCTAGTATTTATTTGCAATAAACCAAAATTATAGTAAGTCGTTTCTTATGAAGAAATCCTCTTTGAAAAGCGAATTCTTAATTAGATCGTGTTATCTGTTATTTGGTTGTTTCATGTATCTCTCTCACACCCATTCGATAGGCTGTTGCTAAAACGAGAAGCACCTAGTATTATAACCCGAAAAATAGAAAAAGTAATCTAACAAGAAGATATCATTGTACAAACGTGACTTTTAAATTAGGTCCTGTTATCTGTTATTTCGCTTATCTATCTATCTCGCTCATACCCGCTTTGTAGACTGTTGCTAAAACGAGAAGCACCTAGTATTATAACCCGAAAAATAGAAAAGTAATCTAACAAGAAGATATCATTGTACAAACGTGACTCTTTAATTAAATCCTATTATCTGTTATTTCGCTTATTAATCTATCTCGCTCACACTCATTTCATAGACTGTTGTTAAAACGAGAAGCACCTAGTATTATAACCCGAAAAATAGAAATTGTAATCTTACAAACATATTATCATCCTTGAAAAGTGACAAGTATTTCTAGTCGTATTATGAGTTAACTGTTACTTAATTTGTGTTCGGAAACACTGCAGGGCTAATGTTAGCATGATTATTTTATTGTCTTATATTATTTTGGAATGACAAGTGTTGCTTCTTTAAGTAGTCTTGTTTAATAGTCTGTGCTTAAGTAGGTATATAACTAAGTAATCTGTGGTATATAATATAAATTGGTCAAACAATTTGCATATTTTATACAAGTTAAGCGTGGCTTTACTCCTTAGGTGACCTAAGTAATCTGTGCTCCTTAGTCTGTGAGCGTGGCTACGCTTCACTGTGACATTCTATGATTTTAATTTGTATTAAATCTTCGCATTATTGACTTTCAAATGAAACAGGTTTAGTGCGCATCGGTTGAATTTATTCATGTTAAACTTAAAAATATCTGTTTTGTGTATTCGATTTTGATTGTTTTATTTTGTGTATTTGAAGTTTTGTTTAATTTTGATTCTTATAAAGATTTTTGGCACTGAAAATTTGTAATAATAGTTCTGATTTATATATAATGATAAAAATTAAAGCAGCTTTTTGTTTTAAAACCAGAAGGCGATTGTTTTGATTTGTGTTTATAATGATCATTTTACTTTTTTTTTCTTCCTAATGGGCCGTGGTTGAAAAAAATAACAATTGTTATTTAATAACAGAAATTAGTACCTGTTATTTTTGTGTAACAGTAACAGTAATAACAGATATCATGTTTGTCCTGTTATAACCCACCCCTAGGTAACTCGACGCCTTCCATCACTGGTTGAGTGCGCGCGTGTTTTTTGTCGCGTGACGTCACCGCGTCCCTGACACTCGAGTCCGATATCTTGGTGCGGCGCGAGGTGACCCACATATCTACATATATAGGAGTATTTTGTGTATTGTTATTGTAACGTTCTAATCTAATGGGAATAGCGTAAAGAGATAGATAATACAATAATACTAGATAATTTTATTAAAAACCGTAATGGGAAAATATTCGAAATTAGTAAAGTGAAGATTGAAAATAGTCGAAATTAGTAAAATGAACCCACGGGCTTAATTCCTTGTTTTGTTATTCATTACTATTTGATACCCGGGCGCGTCTTACACTTTGCCTTCTCCTAACATTTCGTACTGAGTCTCATAATATTTATCGGTAAGCTATAGGAGTAGGACATAGGTCTTATGAACAATGAACGATACTCCAAACCATTATTTTATAATAATATGAATTACGTTCTACCAATAAAACAGCGAGAGAATCTGGGGCGCTACAAAATTCTAAAGTAAATTTCTACACATTTTTCAACAATGACAATAATACTCTTTAATTTGATTTTAAAAAAGAAGAGAATTGGGTGCAATGTGTAGAGAAGCGCACTCCGTGATCATTGGCGAGGTGAAACAATGTGCATGAGGCGGCGAGCCAATTCCAAAGCCATTGAGCCTTTGTGCAGCTCGCGAGGCTCCGACCGCCCGCGCTGATAATACTAAATGGATTGGGTGTCTAAATTATTATCCCGCTCCCAGTTGCAAGTTCCATTGAACCGCGCTCCGTCCAAGATTGATATTGTAATTGAAACTGCTCTGGCGAGGCGCCGCTGGTCTCCCTCCACAGAGAGTATTAATGCAAATAATAAAATTGAAGTGCATCACGCATCACAGCGTGTAACTTCTTGCTGAGAACACGCTGGCGCCTGTGCTCTCTCCGCGTGCAGTGACGCGGCCGCGTGACGTCACTCCGCCAGCCCGCCGGCGCCGACCCCGGACGCAACATATTAACCTGCACCCGCGACCCGGGGGCGGCTTGGCGGGAGGCGGGGGGAGGGGAGATCCTGACCTCGCTTGCTTGAGAAATGAGCGCGATGATTACAGGGGCGCACCTGGCCGCGATCTTGTTAGGGTTAAGGAATGGCCGCCATAAATACATAGAATGACCCCCTCCCTCCACCACCCTCCAGCCCTGCACCCCGCGGCGCCCCGTGTAGAAGTGAACAGCCCTCGAGGAAACCTGGTTACCGCCGACACTCGCGAGCCGCGCCGGATATTCCAACTCACAAGGAATCACATAACATGTCCGGTACAGGTGCACTCCACGCGCTGCGACATGAGTAGCGTTATTACACTGTACTTGTTTGTTTCGTTTATACCATTGTATATTTTACTAGCTTCTGCCCGCAAACTTCGTCAGCGTGATGAACTTTATTTGGTCCCGTCCCGTTATATCCCGCCCGTCCCGTCTCATTCTCACTCAAGCCATGTAATCCTGTCCCATCCCATCCCTTTGAGTATAAAAAGTAACAAATATATCGGAATTCCTTCCTCATCCCACAGGAATACTTAATTTTTCGGGATAAAAAGTATCCTCAATGTTAATCCAGGGTGTCAGCTACTACCATACCAAATTTCATCGAAAACTGTTAAGCGGTTTTTGAGTTCATCGCGCACAACCGCACAGACAAACAGACAAATATTCTAAAAATCCTTTTTTTTATTACGTTAATACAGACCCCCATATTAGTTTTTCTCACTTATCTTCCATAATACAAAGAAACATCCTGTATGTAAATAAGACATATACCAGTTTTTAAATTGGACTTGTACCTATATAACTGTGAAAACCGCATCTCATTTCATCTTGTAGTTTGCATTATGCGCAAGCAAATAAAAAGAAACATCCTGTATGTAAATAAGACATATACCAGTTTTTAAGTTGGACTTGTACCTATATAACTGTGAAAACCGCATCTCATTTCGTCTTGTAGTTTGCATTAAGCGCAAGCAAATAAAAAGAAACACACTGTATGTTAACGAAATATATACCAGTTTTCAAATTGGACCTGCAGCAATATAACTGTGAAAACTGCATCTCATTACGTGCGGTTGTGTTTGAGTAGTATGCAAGCAAACAAAAAAAAAACACTCTGTATGTAAATGAAATATATACCAATTTTCAAGTTCGACCTGCACCAATATAACTGTGAAAACTGCATCTCATTACGTGCGGTTGTTTTTGAGTAATGTGCAAGCAAACAAAAAGAAACATCCTGTATGTAAATGAAATATATACCAATTTTTAAGTTCGAACTGCACCAATATAACTGTGAAAACTGCATCTCATTTGGTGCGGTAGTTTTTGCGTGATGTGCAAGCTAATACAAAGAAACACCCTGTATGTAAATAAGATATATACCAGTTTTTAAATTGGACTTGCACCTATATAACTGTGAAAAGCGCATCTGATTTGGTGCAGTAGTTTTTGAGTAATGTGCAAGCAAACAATAAGGAACACCCTGTATGTAAATGCAACATATACCAGTTTTTAAGTTGAACCTGCAGCAATACAACTGTGAAAACCGCATCTCATTTCATGCAGTAGTTTTTGCGTGATGCGCAAGCAAACATACAGACAGACAGACAGACAGACAGACAGACAGACAGACAGACAAAAATTCTAAAAAATATTGTTTTGGCTTCTGTTGCTGTTATAAAGACCCCCCGCGTTAAAATTTCTCAAATATCTTCCATGTACAGACATCGACCATTTACATTTTTATTATATGTATAGATTAGGTAACTTCTAAGTGACAAATATTGAAAAAACCCTTGTCTCTATTCCTGGATAAATAATATGTTCAATACTTTCAAAGTTATATTAAAGTTATTAAATTCATATTTTAGTTCTGCTAATTGTAGTCTACGAACTAAATGTGCAGCTTTGCTAATGGTACCGAAACCCGGTACTCGTGTGTACTGTGAGGTAGTAGTAGACACTTAGCGCTTAATGTTTAGCATGAAACTAAACTCATCGAGTACCTGTATCACGCCTAACAAGTGAGACGCGCCATCCAGCGACACGTCACAGCACTCACACGCGGCGACAAACAGCGTGGCAACTGCGCCATCAAACACTCGCCCCGACTACTCATTCAATGATGCCCTCGCCGCAGATGCCTCACCTCGCCACTACAATGATGTGTGTAGTGGAGTTGCCAAACTACGTCACGTCTACACGTCACTAGCGACACACGGCTGACGTCATAATACAACACCAATGTTTTAGCTAACTTTCCATGTGTCGTCTCATATCGCCGATAGAGATTTAATGTATTTCGATGATGTCACTTGGCCTTCAGACGCCAGTGACAGAATGGTTGCATGCGAATTTGGTCATATTATAATTATATTTGTACATTTACAGCTAATAGCGCTTAATTTCGTGAGAGATTTTGTAAACTTGCTGTCTTGCACCAACCGGTATAGCTATGCCAGGTTCGCACTACGTCGCTAAAATGTGTACAATTCATGTCGGTACATTGCATTTGCCCTTCATGACGTGGTATTCGATTCGTAGTGCATTCTACAGCGTAGCATCCTGGATAGGTTACGGCGTAGCAACGAAACTGTGATGAAGTTCAAATAACGTAACAAAATGACCTTACATACGCTTTTATTTTAATACTAGCTTTTGCCCACAAACTTCGTCAGCGTGATTAACTTTATTTGGTATTTCTCATACCGTCCCATCCCGTCCCGTTATATCCTGCCCATTCCGTCTCATTCTCACTCAAGGCATGTAATCCAGTCCCATCCCATCCATTTGAGTATAAAAAGTAACAAATATATCGGAATTCCTTCCTCAACCCACGGGAACACTTAATTTTTTGGGATAAAAAGTAGCCTAAGTGATAATCCAAGATGTCAGCTACTTCCATACCAAATTTCATCGAAATCCGTTAAGCGGTTTTTGAGTTCATCGCGCACAACCGCACAGACAAACAGACAAAAATTCTAAAAATCATTGTTTTTATTACGTTAATACAGAGCCATATTAGTTTTTCTCGTTTATCTTCGATAATACAAAGAAACACCCTGTATGTAAATAAGTCATATACCACTTTTTAAGTTGGACCTGCACCAATATAAATGTGAAAACTGCATCGCATTTCGTGCGATAGTTTTTGCGTAATGCGCAAGTAAATAAATAGAAACATTCTGTATGTAGACTGCCTCGGTGGCGTAGTTGTATTACGGTACGGTTACAAAGCTGAGGTCTCGGGTTCGAGTCCCGGGTCGGGCAAAGTGATATTAGATTTTTCTATTCATTATCGCAAGATTTTCGCAGTTTTTGGAAATCAACCAATAAGCTGTGTAGTAAGCCGGGCCAACCTGTGAGTGTCGATGGCAACTGTAACCCGTCGGACATAGCCGAGATGTTTAAAGAACATTTTGCTGTAAAGTCCTCGTTGGTACCATCACAGGCTGTGTGCAATAATGGATGTAGTGGCCGGGAGGTTAGCACCCGATTTACAGCAAAGGAGATTAGAAGGGTTATAACATCTATGTCACGGGGCAAATCTCCAGGCCACGACAACCTGAGCATCGAGCACCTTAAATATGCAGGCCCTCATCTGCCCAGAGTTTTGGCCATGTTTTACTCCTTGTGCTTGGGGCATTCGTATTTACCGGTAGAAATGTTGAAGACGGTGGTGGTGCCAATCGTTAAAAACAAAACTGGGGATATTAGTGACAAGACCAATTACAGACCCATATCATTAGCCACTATTATAGCGAAAGTGTTTGATAGTTTGCTCAACACTCAGCTCGACAAACACGTAAAAATACATGATAACCAATTTGGGTTTCAGTCAGGTTTATCTACTGAAACAGCTGTGCTGTGTTTGAAGCAGACTGTCAAGTACTACACTGATCGAAGTACGCCAATTTTTGCTTGCTTCCTAGACTTATCGAAGGCGTTTGATATGGTTTGTTACGACATTCTGTGGCAAAAACTTCATTGTACATGAATTCCAGATGAGCTAATACGAATTTTTAAATACTGGTACCAGAGTCAGGTTAACGTTGTTCGATGGTCGGAGGCCTACTCAACTCCATATATGTTGGCTTGCGGAGTGAGGCAAGGGGGGTTAACTTCTCCTAAGCTTTTTAATCTGTATATTAACGAACTCATAGAGAAGCTCAGCAGCACGCATGTCGGTTGTCATATTCATGAAGTTTGCCTCAATAATATTAGCTATGCGGACGAGATGGTTCTGCTCAGTGCCTCGGTGAGCGGTTTGTCGAGGCTGCTTGGCATTTGTGAAAAGTACGCGGACGATCACGGTTTAATATATAACGTGAATAAAAGTGAATGCATGGTTTTTCAGGCCCGGGGAAGATGTTTAGTAAATATACCAACTATAAAACTTAAAGGGTATCCTATAAATATAGTGGACAAGTTTAAATATCTTGGTCATATTGTAACATCGGACCTGAAAGACGATGCGGACATAGATCGGGAGCGTAGGGCGTTGTCTGTTCGTGCTAATATGATAGCCCGCAGATTTGTTCGATGTTCAAGAGACGTCAAAATATCCCTATTTAGGGCATTTTGTACGTCCTTCTACACTTGCAGTCTGTGGACGAATTATACGCAAAAACATTATAGCGCTCTACGTGTCCAATACAATAATGCGTTTAGGGTGTTGTTGGGGTTGCCTCGCTTCTGTAGCGCTTCGGGAATGTTCGCGGAAGCGCGCGTAGATTGCTTTTTTGCGACTATGCGCGGTCGGTGCACATCTCTGGTGCGCAGGGCGCGGGCCAGCTGTAACTCTATCCTGAACACATTTGGTAACCGTTTTGACTGTCAGTATTTGAACCATTGCAGTATGATTCATGTACGAAATGATGTCAAAGTTTTGTTTTAATTAAGATAGCATTGTAGTATTTGTTTATTTTATTTTTAAAATGTGTTAATTTTAGTTTAAGTTAAATAATTGTATGATCCATGTTGATTGAAATAAATGATTATTATTATTATTTTTTTTTTTTAAGTTCATGAAAACCTCGGTTTAGACACCGGTAACAGACGAAACATACGGGCCGAAGCCAGGTATGTTTCATACATGGGTTTAGAAATGTTATTTCATCTGTAGGAATTTCCTCACTATCCTGCATGTATTGAGTATAACTGCTTTTTGCAAAGTTCTGTAGAGGTATTTCGGTAGTTGAAGTGTTTTAAGTGATTCATGAAGTTGTAGTGGAATAACACCAGTTGCTGAGAGTACTATTGGAACTATGGTGACTTTATTAAGATGCCAGATACGGGTTATTTCTTCTTTAAGTTCTACGTATTTGGATAGTTTTTCTGATATGGCGTTCTGGAGATTGTGTGTGTTTGGGATTGTTATATCAATTAATAGGGCAGTTTTATTAACTTTATCAATTACTGTAATATCCGGTCTATTGTAATGAGTGGTTCGGTCTGTGAGTATTGCCCTATCGAAGTATAGTTTGTAGGTTTCGTTTTCTAATATAACCTCTGGCGTATATTTATAATAAGGATTGACTGAAGTTATGAGGTTGTATTTAATGGCTAATCTTTGGTGGATAATGTATGCTGTTTGGTCATGTCTGTGCTTATAATCGTTTTGTACTATGGATTAACAGGCTCCTGTTATGTGCTGTATAGTTTCAGACGCACTGTTACACCGGCGGCAAATGTCTGTGGGAAGGTTTCGGTTTTTTATAATATGCTTTTGATAATTGCGGGTTTCTATTACTTGGTCCTGAATAGCTATCATGAACCCTTCCGTCTCTGGGAACAGTTCACCTTGGACTAGCCAGTCGTTCGACGCAGATTTGTCGACGTTGGATTGGCTTATGTCCTGCTGGTGTCTGCCGTGCAGAGATTTCCGGGTCCATTCAGCTATTTTTACTGTAATTTCTATGTGTGTTTCATTAGGCTGTGTGTTTAAATCTTGCAAATTAAGGGGAGTGAAGTGATTATCATTTTGAGATATGGCTAGATGTAGACTGGAGTTAGTGGCTTTACTATGAAAAAATGACCTTAGATTTTTTATTTGCCTATTGTGAAGATTAGTGAGATCGATAATTCCTCTACCTCCCTCTCTTCTTGGGAGCGTCTGACGTTGTATACAGGCCCGTGGATGATGTTTACGGTGTTGAGTCATCATAACATTAATGGTGCGCTGGAGCTTTTTTAAGTCGGTTTTGGACCAGTTTAAAATTCCGAAAGAATAAGTTAGCACGGGGACGGCATATGTGTTTACTGCTTTACTTGTATTTTTAGAATTAAGTTGTGATTTAAATATTGTGTTCAATCTGTGTTTAAATTCTAGGGTAAGTTTGTTTTTTATTTCTTTATAGTGGATTTGCCTGGACTGATTTAATCCTAAATATTTATATGATTCCTCAGCTGACAGTGACTCTATTGTTTTCCCAGTTTCCAGCTGATAGTTTATTTGAAGAAGTTGGCCTGCATTGGAAGAATTTATTTTGCACTTGTCTATGCCAAACTCCATGTGAATATCCTTAGAAAATTTTTCAGTAATTTCAATTAGTTTATTTAGTTCTGTTTGAGTGTTTGCATATAGTTTAATGTCATCCATATAGAGAAGATGATTCAAGTGGTATGTTCGGTCATTATTTATTTCTTTATATTTCAATGGATAACCGGTAATCGTAGAGTTCAGTATGTTGGACAAAGGATTTAATGCCAGGCAAAACCATAACGGACTTAAAGTGTCACCTTGGAATATCCCTCGTTGAATCTTAATCGGTCCGGTAGTAATTATATTGCTATTAGTTTTTAGGTTTAGGTTTATGGTCCATTTTTTCATTGTTGTGGAAAGGAAATTTATTATTTGAGGGTGAATTTTGTATATAACTAATATTTGAAGGAGATAGGAATGTGGTACTGAATCGAATGCTTTCTTATAGTCTATATATGTACTGTATAAACTTTCTTTGGTATTTTTTACCTGTCCTAGTATAACCGCATCTATTGTTAGCTGCTCTTTGCAACCTCTGCTGAACTTCCTGCAGCCTTTTTGCTGCTCTGCTAGAATGTTATTGTTTTGGGCGTGAGTGTAAATAAGGTCTGCTAGGCATGCAGTCATTATTTTATAAATGGTTTGTAAGCAAGTAATAGGTCTATAGTTGGCGGGGTTTAAAGAATCGGTTTCGCCCTTAGGCATCATAAATGTGTTCCCTAAAGTTATATAGTCTGGTATCAGTTGAGGGTTCTTTATGAAATTGTTTATATGATTATATATGTGTGGGTGGGTGGTTGTGAGTTTTTTATACCAAAAGTTATGAATGCGGTCAGATCCTGGTGTTTTCCAATTATGTAAGTTAATAACAATTTTTTTGAAAACCTCGATAGGGATGTATTCGTAGGACATGGTTTCTATATTTATTACTTGTTCTAGTTCAGTTTTTATCCAGTCTGTGTCGCTGTTATGTATTATAGGGTTTTCCCATATCTTAGACCAAAAGTTTTTCAGATCTTCTGGTTCTGGTGTAAGAATATTAGGTGTGGTGTTTATGAGATTTGATGAATTGTTTTTTAGGATTTGGTAGAATTTCCTTTCATTGTTAATAAAACTATTATTCTGTGATTTTCTGAGAGTACATTTTAAATATCTTTGTAAACGACTGCTAGTAACTGATAATTTCTGTTTTAATGTATCCAAGAACTGTGGGAGTTGTGTATTTGGGTCTTCGTGTATAGTATGGACTTTGTAAGACTCGAGTATGACTTCGACGTGTTTTGATAATTTTTTATTTCTATTTCCCCGGATATACTGTGTCAGTCTACCAATTTTAACTCGTAAATCGGCAATTTTGTTCTCCAGTCGCTTTTGCCATCTGGGTTTTATAGGATGTTTCGTGGTATAAGCCGATTCTGCCGGTGGAATTGCTAGTTTTGATCCATTTATTTTGGAAGCGGTCCATGCTGTGCAATATATTAAAGTCTGTAGAGTGTTAAAATCAATATCATTGCTTATTTTTCGCGGTAGTATAGTATTGTTAATGTAATTTACTGTTTTAGAAAATTTCTTGGATGATTTTTGTCTTGGGATGTATGGTCTATCTGTTGGGTGGGTGTTTATAAAGTACTCGAAAGCTGTATCAAAAGTAATATCTATCTCTTCTATCACTTCTTCTATTGCATTTATATTTGTCTCGTTGTTATTTACGTTTAGGTTATCAATAAAATTAATTTCTAAAGGATTATTACTACAACTTGTAACCATTTCTGCTTCTACTATTCCTGTTGTCAGCTCAGTGGAGAGAGAGAGTTCTTCAGCCACCTGCTGTTTTAAAGTATCTAATCTATTTTGGCTAATGAGCAAATTGTTTACTATTACTCGGCGTTGGTCCGCTACTCTCTGCTCGGATATGTATGACAAATGGGGGTATTTACTAACGAAATGTTCATGTAGTTGTTTACGGTATGCTGTCTTATTGGTTTCTAATCGGGTTATTGTGTAATAGGCTTTCATTATGGTTTCATTAAGGTCATGAGTCCATTTCATACGCTGTCCTGAATGCGCTGCTTGAGAATTATGGTGTTCTATATGTGCAGTTATGGTTTGGAGTTCCTGTCTAACCTCATTATAGATTCTATCTATTGTCGCTTGCGGTAATAGCTTATTGCGAATTATGGCCCTACGTTGGTCACCTAATCTCTGTCTACTAACCTGCATATCTGGGAATTTTTCGGCGAATTTTGTATGAAGTGGTAGTAAATACGATTTTGTATCGGTTTCCATTGATGTTAAGGAAAGATAGGTGCGTAGAATGAATTCATTCATTTCGATAGACCATTTTCTACGCGTTGTAGTGGCACTGGTGGTGGGCACAGATTCAGAGATGTATACCATCTCCTGTGCAACATCCTCCGAGTGTAGCGAGATTGATGACGAATGAGATCTAGATAGTCGATATGAAGGGATGATAGTTGATGAGGGGGATGAGAATAAAGACGAAGCGGAATCCACTTCTGAAAACGCATCGGCTGTAGCATAATTATGTTGCGCGGGAGCCAGCCTACTACTCCCGCCGCCGGTGTTCGCATTACTGAAACACCCAGCGCCGGCACCGGGTGTGCCCCGACGACCTCCGGGAAGCGACCGTAAATTATATCTGCATATACTACTTTTCTCCATATTAACTGGGTTACCATTGCCACGTTAGCCACATCAGTTGGTAAGTATTGTGTTGCCCGCCCCCCACGTGATCAGATGTTCGATCAGGACGTGTGGTTGGATTTTAGGGGGCTTATTATTATTATTATTATCAGTCCGGAGTCAGGAATTTGTGCCCGATATGGCGATAGGCTCGCCCCCTATCACATCGTGGGACGGAACATACAAGGCGAAATGTGGGTGTCCTAGTGGCACCTCTGCCTACCCCTTCGGGGATAAAGGCGTGAGTTTATGTATGTATGTATGCAAGCAAACAAAAAGAAACACCCTGTACGTAAATGCAACATATACCAGTTTTTAACATGATCTTGCAGCAATACAACTGTGAAAACTGCATCTCATTTCGTGCGGTAGTTTTTGAGTAATGTACAAGCAAACAAAAAGAAACACCCTGTACGTAAATGCAACATATACCAGTTTTTAACATGATCTTGCAGCAATACAACTGTGAAAACTGCATCTCATTTCGTGCGGTAGTTTTTGAGTAATGTGCAAGCAAACAAAAAGAAACACCCTGTACGTAAATGCAACATATACCAGTTTTTAAGTTAAACCTGCAACAATACAACTGTAAAAACCGCATCTCATTTGGTGCAGTAGTTTTTGCGTGATGCGCAAGCAAACATACAGACAGACAGACAGACAGACAAAAATTAAAAAAAAAATTGTTTTGGCTTCTGCTGCTGTTATAAAAACCCCTCGCGTTAAAATTTCTTATATATCTTCCATGTACAGACATCGACCATTTACATTTTTATTATATGTATAGATATAGATAAGTAGATAGAAAAAAAGGTCATATTCTCTTCAAATGTAATGCGAGTTTACATCCATTTATTTTTATAACAATATACAATATAAGAAATCTGTTAAGTTTCATTCCGATTGACGGCACCCACTGTCGACAAACAGTTACATGCAGCGTTTCTGTTCCAGTGCCTTTGCTCCTAAATGCTACTCAACAGTAAGGATACAAAATGATAGTACCTAGGTATAATTAGTGCAATGTGTCGCGGTGTCTGCGCTGGAGCCGCGCTACCAATCCCGGCTGATAAGGAATCGCCGAGGCGCCGCTAATGCACTCGCCGTGATTTACCGCTACTTGGTGACGTCACACGCAAAATCCCTCCTAAACCTGCCGCGCTAATGTTCATCACATGCAGTGCTCCTGCTAGCGTTCAACACTACTGGCAGATGTTCAATACAGATTCCGCACTAGTTCGCGGTTACTTTGCAGCTTCATTGCACCTGTTGGCTAATGTAGTGTACACGTTATTAAGCATTCATCGGTGAGAAATAACTGACGACACATGACATGTACCAGCTTAGAACAAGCCGTACAGACGCAGGATAGACCCAACACGCGACACACTGGCGTGGGCCACTATCACGCTTCTTCCATCATTATATTATACACGTAGTCATCGCCTTCCAGATGGATACAAACACTACCAAAACGTTTCTTTTATGAATATTTGCAATATAAACAAAAGTGGCCTTCTAAATCTGACCTTTAGTCGTCAACATGGCAGCGGTGCAGTTGCTCGTAACGTAAACTGATGTAGGTACCGGACCTCGAACTTTAAGTAGTCATTTGAAGCAAGGAATTCATTGCGTGCGAGCTGAGACGAGATCAACATACCCCCGCCCCGTCTCCCTCCCGTCGCCCCCCCCCCTCCCCTCGGCACACGCGTGCCCGGGGAAATCAAATTACATGCAGATTGATGTAATTTATGCGATTACCGTCGCCGGTGGAAGGGTTCGATCCGAGCCGCTTCGTTAAACGCATTAAATCTAAACCTACCACCTCGGCCGCGCACCCCGCGCCTCCTCCCCGCGCAGTCCTCCAGGCTCGCCGCCGCTCTCCGAGTGCCTCTCCCCCCACGAAATGTGTGCGCTACTCATCAGCATGGACTTACAAGTACAACATTGTAGTGTATAGCAATGACATTTATTTATTAACTCGCGTTTCAAGCAAATTTAATGTCTGGAACACTTTCTAAGGATCTAGTGGTGCACAGTGAACTTGGTGGAGATTCCTCATAAAAGTTAACATGCAACCACATGTCACTTTCACTCGATCAACAATAAGTAAATCTGTCTTTCTTTACTTCTTTCTATCATGAATTTTAGTTCATAACTATTACGCGATAATTAATTCAGTATACATATTATAATACGCAGGCCCGTGATACTATGTCGTTCTGCCGAGGCCTAGCTAGTTGTCGGTGCTGTCGGTGCAGGCGCGGGGAACTCGGACTGGTCGATGTATTGACGTCACCGAACCGCGCGCTGAGCCTTCGTGTAAATGTTTAATCTGCACTAATTGAATCGTGATTCTACATCACTACCCACCCTCTCTACTGATCACCGCGAAGGGTACTCCCTTAACATGACATCACATGACTTCCATGACACCCAAGTTGGTGTGGGCGATCAATAGGATGCCATCGACACCACATATTTACCAACTTATTGCATCTCCAAAATCACACTACACATAACACACCAGCGAGCAGTAACACAACGCACTCGATATATTATTTTGTAGTTTGCAATGTAAACCAGAATAAAACGACATATATAATGTCGTTTTATTCTGGTTTCAATCAATAACAATGGTGAAGGAATAAAAAGTATCGTAAATGCGAATAGGTGAGAAATAAAACGAGGCGCGCTCGTGTCGCGACAGTTCATAGAACTATGATTTTATTTCAGCGCTCGTAACTTAACGAAAACGAGGGACGGGACAGTTCGTCAGTGATGATAATGTACAATCAAATATACAATACATACGTACATACATACATACAAGGAGTGCCGCACCGCGCGCGCTCTGCCGCGGACTCACAGCACAAGCGGCGTCGCACCTCAACCGAACATAACTCTTGTGAGTGGGAACGTTCGCACTAGTGTCACCACAACTCGCGCACAGTCTCTCGACACTCCGCACCGAGGCACTCGCGGCGCGAAACTAACACACGACAGCGGCGCGGGACACCGGCGCCAGCGCATGCAGCGCGCGGGCGAGCGAGCGCGGAGGGCGGCGGGGGGCGCTCCGTCACACCGTGGTCTCGCGGTCCACGTGTATATACTCGACGGAGCGCTCGCGTCGTCAGGAGGACGCCGCCGACGAGGCGCGTGATGCGTCGTACAGCAGCTCCTCTGTAAGCCGCCGGCCCGCCGCCAGCGCGCCCAGCAGGCGCTTGTCCGCGCCCGCGCGCCGCCGCCGCCGCAGCGCCAGCAGCAGCACCACCAAAAGCGCCACCGCCACGCACGCCGCCGCCGCCGCCGCGCCCGCCGCACCGCCCGCGCCCAGCGCCGCCAGCAGCCGCGCGCCGGCGCCGCACGCGCCCTCTTCGTCGCCGCCGCCCGGGCAGTCCGCTGCGCCGTCGCACCACAGCGCACCCGCCATGCACGCGCCCAGCGCCGCGCACGGATGCGCGCACGCCGCGCTCGCGTTGGGCCACGCGCCACCGGGCGACGCGGGCGGCCCGGCGCGCCACACCTCCATCCACGCCAGCCGCGCCGTGCCCGGCTCGCGCGCCGCCCACACCACCAGCAGCGCCGCGCCGCGCCCGCTGCGCGCCCCGCGCCCCCACCACTCCTCCGTGAACACGTGCACGGCGCGCCCCTCCGCGCCCGGACAGATCGCGCGCACCAGCCTGCACGAGCCGGCTACACTCAGTACCGCTGAATCTATCGGAGTAGGTTGACATTGAAAGAAGAGTTACTTACTGCGAGGAGTGTGCGTCGTATACGAGTACGCGGTTGATCGTGGCGCAGGGCGGCGGCTCGGCGCCAGGCGCGGGCGGCGGCAGCTCCTCGCCCCACACGCGCAGGAACACCGAGCGGTTGCCGCGCGCGGCCAGTAGGAATGGCGTCTCGCCACACTCAGATATTTTGTTCCCGCTGTATGTAATAATAATAATGACACGATTGCTTATAAAATGTATTCCATGATTGCTGGTTATACAGTTGACTATGATAATAACTCATGTGTAGAGGAGTGTAGCACCTGTACGGGTAGACTAGGTGCAACCGGGCGCCCGGGGGCGGAAGGCGGCGGCGCGCGGCGCAGTGCGGCGCGGGCGCTCGCGACCACGTGCCGCGAAACTGCACGTGGCGGTGATCCTCCGCTGGCAGCAGCGCGCGCGCCACTAGCTCAAGCTCCAGGGCACCGCCGCTCACCTCCAGCCGCAGCGGCGCACTGCCGTTGTCGCAGATGCATGCTATTGGCACCTGGCGAAACGCCACACACCCGTGTATAACAAGCGCGATTAGACGGACACTCAAATGGAATCGGACTCACCCTGAAGCCGGGCCACGGCGATTCGTAGAGGCGGAGATGCGGCACGCGCATCGGTGCGTCATCATCGCCGTCGAACTCGGCGGGCGTGTCGTCCTCTTCGTCGGCCTCGGGGCCGCGTGGCTCGGCGGGCTCGGGAGCGCACGCCGGCCGGCCGGTGAGCGGGTCGGTGCGCGTGGAGCAGCGCGGCTCGCGGCCGAACGTAGCCGAGTGCAGTTCGAGCAGCACGCGTGCGCTCTCCGCCTCCAGTCGGTATACGCAGCGCAGACGCCGCGCGCCGCCGCGACCGAACCACAGTGCATTGCGAGGTGACGCGAACTCGCCTGGCACCTTCAGCCGCCGCGCACACTCCGCCGGAGCCGCGCGCGCTCGCCGCCCATCCTCCGGCAACACGCCGCCTTCTAGCCGAGCGTCCACGAACTCATAGTGTAGCGCGAACGCGAGGGGATGCGTGGCGGTCCCGGGCCGCGAGGTGACTGCCAGCGCTAGCAGGGATGCGGCAGACACGTAGCCGTCGGGCGGCGCGCACGGGCGCGGTGAGCGTGTGGCATTAGCAAGGGCGGCGCGCGCACACAGCGCCGGCGCCGCATCGCAATAGCGGCCAAGCGCGCGCGCGCCCGGCTCACCCTCCCCGCCGCCGTCCCATACGCGCAGTTCCACGGCGCACGGGCCCGCCGCCACCTCACCGACGGACGCGCGAGTCACCACGGCGCCAGCACCGCTATCCTCGTCACGCTCAGCGCTCTCCACGCGGCGCGCCTCCACCAAAGAGTACTGCGTGAAGCTAGAGAAGTATATCCACACGAGGTCCCCTGCGCACACAACCCGCGGCTAAGAATCCACTGAAACGCCCGAAACTGCAGATTTGTTCCACTATCTACGCACCTGGGCGGCCGTGGAAGGTCCACGTGCAGGTTGTGTTGGGCGGCAGGGTGTGTGCGGGTGCGCGGAGTCGGCCGCGCCTCCCGCGCCCCCCCGCACCTGTCGTTGAGTTCGTTTCGTCTTCAGATGAAGACGCCTTCACGTGAAATTCGCATCGCCTCGCTTCCCTGTGGTGGATGAGAGTGACTCATAAACCTCACTTCAGCACCTTTTACTATTGATGCTAACTATTGTACGGACCTCGCATAGTCGAGTGAATCAGAGTCGGCGAACACGACGTCGACGTCGAGCTCGAAGCCCCGCAGCGGCGCGGCGGGCGCGGCGGGCCGCAGCGGCGCGCTGAAAGGCGACGAGTGGAAGGCGACGAGCATCTCCGGGCCGCGGGACGTGACGCGCGGCAGCCAGTCCCCGCCGCAGTACTCCACCAACACCGGGTCGTCCGTGCTGGCGCCGTCGTAGAAGATGAGGCGGTCGCGCTCGCCCGTGCACTCGCGCCACGCGCGCACCGCGCGACCAGTCTTGTTGAGACTGCACACCACACACGAGGGGAGTCAGTGTTGCTGCTATCTAGAGCAAGCGCGCGCCTGGTTACCAACTGGGAACTCACCTCGCCATCGATATGGAGCGCTTGATCTGCATCTTGTGCGAGTACTCTTGCCGCACCGATATCATGGCGTGCTTGCACGTGGGAATATCTTTCTGTCGGAGGCTCCAGTAACAAGTCACATTCCTGTCACGCAAAAAAGAAGAGTCGCATGAGTATGTTTAATATCGCACAATGATGTATAATGTATCAATTGTTGTGTTGGTGCATGAGCAGAAATCACTACACATTATGAGTAGGTACGAGTGCAATCCAACCATTACCTAGGATACATGCCGGGGTAGTTGGGGCTCTGCAGGCGGCACGCCTTGCGGTGGCACTCCTCGTAGGTGCGCGTGCAGTAGGTGCCGGGCGACACGGCCCCGCGCTCCAGCGGCGCCTCCAGCGCGCCGAAGCGCACCACCGCCTCGCGCTGCGACAGGAACTTGTAGCGCAGCCGGAACCCGAACGGCTCGCCCAGCCGCACGCGGAAAAGCTTCACCGACACCGTCACCGTCGCCGTCTCGCTGTAGTACAGCGCTGCACCGTCCGATTCGCCGCACCATGAACCGCCCGTGAAAGGCCGGCCCAGTTCCGACAGCTGCATGTACCCATCCGGACAGCCGTCCAGCGCTGCCGGCTCGTAGCGGCCCACGCGGAATTCGTCAAAGGCTAGCTGAACCAGATCGCCGTGCGCGCCGCCGCCCGCCGTGAACGTGAGGTGGCACAAGAACGGCGCCCGCGGCGGCCCGCGAACGCCCACCGCGTACGCGACACCCGCGCGGCCGTAGTAGGTGCGGTTGCAGGGCGTGCAGTGCGCCGGCTCGTCGCTGCCGTCCGCGCACTGCGCCGCGCCGTCGCAGTAGGCGTCGAGGCGCACGCACGCGCCGCTGCGGCACGCGAACTCCGCCACGCCGCAGCCGCCCGCCGCGCCGCGCCACGCGCACACCGCCGCCAGCGCCGCCAGCCACGCCGCCATGCTGCCCGCGCCGCTACCGCGCCACCATGCCGCCGCCGCGCTCCTGCCGCACGCACACTCTACAGTCTACACTACCGCACACCGCTGACACTAAACACCCTGAGGAGTAGTTAACAAACCTAGCTGAGAGTTCTCCAAATTAATGGTATTTCTCTCTTTGTTTCATAAAAACGAGTAATAATTTATTATCGGAGATCTAAATACGTAATGTATTTACGTGAGCTCTAAGATATAGCAGCTCGCATCTCTGTTTCGATATAACTTATATCAACAACATAGTTTCACCTGTCGCATCTAGCACTACTGGGAAATTAAAAAATAACGAATGTGTAGACATGAAATTTAATGGAAACCGTGTGGTGTCGTGGGACACCGGATAGGAACGAAATTCCTTATTATAAAGATATTAATTTAAAGTTCTATTCGAGGTATAAAAAAAATAATTATTCGGGTATACATTTTTTATTATGTTTTTTTTATTGCCAAAAATATCAATAATAACAACAGCTATCACGTACACTATACATTAGACACTATATAGCCATCATAAAAAGACTATACATAAATAATAAAAGACCCAACGAATTGATAACCTCCTCTGAAGTCGGTTAAAAACACAAAATAATAAGCAAATAATTAAAAACGAAAAATAAGTTCCTAATTTTTTAAATTTAGAATGTCAAACTCATCCGTGGAATAAAAAGTGTCGTTAGAACTTTTGGTCTATGAACTACTACTGAATTCTAAAGTCGTCCGAAAGTGACAAAACATTCCATAACTAAAATAGGTTTAAATCTGTCTATGATTAAGGCCGTCAGACTTTAAGAAACTTTTAAGACTTGTATCATGTTTGATAGAGCAAACGTGTGAATAGCTACAAACAATACTACGTCTTTAAATTGGCCCCGCTATTTGTGAACCCACACACACACACCTCAACTAAACACAAAAAGGCAAACCGTGCCTTCATCTGTCCACAGCTGCGAAAGAAAATTGAGAACCATATGCATTCGAAGTTATTTAACACATATAAAACAATTAAATGATTGAATCCTGAACTATTATGGTCTCACTGGCTGATTCTGAACTCGGTTCTCAGGTCAATTCAGTCTGTGTGTACTTTTCGCTTAATACATTATTTTGTTCAGTATAGAGATTGAGTCGTTCTCCTACTACTTCCTTGAACAGAAATAAGTCCGTCGTTCTGTGAATGGCACTTATGTCGCCTCGACCAAGCCTTCGGGGATGTACAAGGAGCGAGCTAATGCACATGTACGTCATTACTTATCATTTTTATTAATCCGCCTCGTTAATCAAAAAACACATTGCGAATTTTATTATAAGATTATAGACGAGTAAATGGATGTAGTTTGGCTACCAGACTTCTTTCTCACAGAGAAACCGGCCTCACACCTGGATATATTTCCAAAAAGGTTTGACGTCAGGTAAGTGGGTACGGCGGAGGATATCAGTGGTACTGTGGTAAAAATGCAGAATTATCCTGCAACATGGATAAACGTAAAACTGCGGCATAAGGGATGATAGATACAAGAAACGATGAGTCTGTGCCAGATAAACATCCAAATCAAACTCAGATGTTGTACCTCAGATAATTAAGAACACGCCTCATGCTGCACTCATTTTACTAACGGTTTTATACTTTCATTTCCGTAATTTTGATTAATTTTACTCATTTTCTAGATGTAATAAAATTTAATTTAGGTCCATGATCACTCTATCGTTGATAGCACTCGCGCAAATTTTAGTCGCATTTCATAATCTGCTACTCGTATCGTACGTACGTACAAATGATATTTAAAACAAAAGATGCTTTTTATAATATTATGATACCACGAGTATTCTATGATGTTGTTAATAAGGATCTAATTCTGGGAAGAAATGACAATCGGCAAACTAAAGGAAAGAAGTCATTTTAGGCAAAATACATTTTTTTTCTCCGTTAACTATCACGTAGTTTAATAGTGCATTAAACAAACCATATGATTCTTGCAATTTTTTTCAGAATATTTGTAAATCACTGTTGGCGCGTAGGCATAGCGGTGCGACGCGATTGCCGCGACACTATCTTACTTCTTTGACCACTCCATATAATATTAATTGAAAAATAAACTTATTTTTTATTTTAAGCAAACGCGAGCGTTCTATTTTTAAAAGTAGTTGAGATAGTATACGTGGTTAAACACCCGTATTCACAAACAATACCATGAGGACGCATAACGCGGTCAAACGTATAGAATCGCCATATTCAAAAAGCAATGCTTGAGTGATGCGTAACGCTATGCGTTCACTTAAAGAGACCCATAAGTAAAGCAGCTCGACAGCTATGTTACATTACGCATAGTGTGGGTTCATTCAAGTGGCAGATGATGTCAAGTACGTAAAGAATTATTTTAGCTCAATGTTTTAGCTTCTATTATTTTCATCTCTTCAACCAATACGTGTGCATGCATTAATTAATCAACATAAATATTACAATAATCGGACATTGTTAAAACTTTAGAAATCACATGGATAAAATAGTCTTGGACGTAGTGTAGGACGCCCTCCAGCCGGGTGGAGCGACTATATTCGTGGGGTGGCTGGTAGCGGTTGGAGACGATGGGCTGAAGATCGAGCCCAGTGGCGTGCTATGGGAGAGGCCTATGCCCAGCAGTGGACGCAGAAGGGCTGATGATGATGGTGATGATGATGAAATAGCCTCGATACCACAGTGTCATTGATTTGAATCTCCAAAGACAGCACATATTTTGTTCGTAAAATAAATAAATAGAAAGAAAGAAAGGTATATTTATTTGTCACACAAGACAACACACACGCTTAACAAAAATTTATACCTACAATGTTCATACATAATAAAAAATAAATAAAATACAATAATATTTACTGTAAATGAGAATGCACGTCGCATCGCTGTGACAAAGTAGGTGACCACTCAGCTTAGATGTTGCACCAAGGCACGAGCCACAGCGCAACGCTGATTTTCAGTGGTCACCTAGAGTGACATGCGAACGTCGGCCACTAAACTAACTTATCAACCTATAATTAAAGATTAAAATAATACACAATTAAATAAGCATT
Organism: Deilephila porcellus; assembly: GCA_905220455.2. Classification (NCBI taxonomy): domain Eukaryota; kingdom Metazoa; phylum Arthropoda; class Insecta; order Lepidoptera; family Sphingidae; genus Deilephila; species Deilephila porcellus. The sequence goes on from LR999983.1 coordinate 14,416,011, forward strand.
TCAGGCTACAATGATTTTTGATATCACAATTAAATATTATTATTTCTCTTTCATATTTATTAATGTACTTAAGTACGTACGTAGAGATTGTAAATTTATGAGTTTTTTTTTTAAGAATTTTTATGTTTTGTTTAGTTCTAGACTGAATGGTAATTTCCTTTAATTATCATCTTTATGAGAAATTTTTACTTGATTTGAAGCATTTTCGTCTACTTTTGTAACCTCCCTATTACTTACCCCAAGATACAGGCAGGGCCTAGTTTGGGGATCCCTGATTAATGCTCAATGCGATAAAAGTTTTAACATGTATAGTTCCGCAGCAGCCAGCACAGCGCAGTGCAACGTGTTTAATTTTTTTTTTATTGTAATTAATGGCGAGACGAGCATGCCATTCGCCTGATGATAAGCGATACGACCGCTCATGGACAGTAGCAAAACCAAACAACACCATGAATTACAAGGCAATGCTTGGAATTCCACTGCGCTCGCCATCCTGAGACATAAGATGTTAAGTCTCAATATGTCCAGAAGTTACTCTGGCTACAATGTCCTTCAAACCGGAACGCAACAGTGCATTTACACTGCTGTTTGGCGGGAGAAATAGACATTGCGGTGGTACCTACCCAGGCGGCCTCTCACATATGAGAGACCTACCACCAGTAAAATTAGATCTTTATATAAAACTCTGAGTGGTATGGTGTTGGTGTTGTATATGGACACGCGTGACGCTTGCCATCAGCGAACGACTTGCTCGACATACATAGTCGCTAAAAAAACATGTGTCTTACACGCCATCAATTAGACCACCCATGTATATTTTAAAAAAATAATTAACTCACGTGCTTCAAAATTATTTTCAGGTTTCATGGCGCAGTTGGTTATACTCCGGCTGCTAAACGGAAGACCTCGGGTAAGATCCCGCACTAAGACAAATGGTTATGCGAACCACAAGTATTTGATTCGGGTGTGGGTGTTTGTGAAGCGAAGAGACTCTCGTAGTTTCTGATGCTCCCGACTCAAGACTTGCATCTCAATGTAGTACAATGTATGTGACTGTTGGTTGTATTTAATTCTTTATTCTATTTCGTAAAATCGAGAAAATACGCGTTTCTAAGGTTATATTAATGATTGCAGTTTTATAGATATTTTGTCCTAAATCACTTATTTGGGAGTTTATTTCCTAACAACAGTCCCCTTGCACTAAAATATAATGTTGTATAGGCAAACACATTATTTCTAATCGATTTTCTGTTATAAAAGCCAGGAATAATAATTTCTCGAGGATTTCGTAGAATATAGAATGTATAAAGTGGATAATTTCGATATGTGAAGGCCACTAATCTGCACAAGGCTAGTGTAGAGTTCTAATACCAAAGGCCTGCCAAAGATCTTATGAATCTTAGCGGAGACCTGTAAACTGTCTCTTGGACATGAACATTTATTATAGCCTGTTATAATTTCTACCAGTAGCCAAGCCAAATACAAATTTAACGGTGAGGAAAAACATAGCGAAAAATACCTGCATTCCATAGAGATGTTAATAAGATTTTCTATGGTGTGTAATTGAACCCTCGATTGTAGAGGAGCCCTGTGCTCGTTAGTGGGATGAATATGGCCTAAATTATTATAATATAATTTCATTCGATCAGTATTTAATACGAAATATACAAAATGTTTTAATACTCTGTACAAGTTATAATATCTCTCCAACAAGAGTATTTGAATAGTTGAATAAACAAGTAATAGATGCGTAGTAGAATTCGTAGTTTCCGATACCCGCGAGCCGCTACACCACGCTTTATCTTACTGCGGGGTCAAGGCTGCGTGTGTAACTAGTGAGCATGTCAATTCAATTGAAAAAAAAAACTGGTTATGCGTACATGTTGTGCATGGTGCAGCATTATTTGTCACGTGCACGTGCATTTTTCATGCTTATTGACGTGCATGTCGGTGTTGGTCGCGCCTGCAGTTATTCACAATGCATCTGTTACATAACACAAGCCAAGTCGTCACTAATCTACTGTTTACAATGCACTTTATGCATTAGTCTGGACTCTGGAAGAAAGTAGAAGAATTTGTGTATCATTGATGAAGCATAGTCTCCAAGACTTGTATTGGGCACTTAATCTTATAATTTAATTATGATTTAAAGCCAAATAGTACCAAAGTGTAATACAAATACAACAGCTGATATACTTTGAATGCGGCGCGGCGTGCTGGTTGCAGCGGGACACCTTCACTACTGTACGGATAGCGGGTGTGTGAGGCACAACTATCAACGCTCGTACGCTACTATAGCTATAAGATATTCCAACCAACGTGGACTATGGCCTAACCCCACTCAATCGAACTCTCAGCTGTAAAAGAGGCCCGTGTTCAGTGGGACGTATATGGGTTATTTGGTTGGCATTATATCCCGATACTTTCCGTAATAACAAACACCCGACATCAGAACAGTTTGAGGCGCAGTCCGCCGTACGGAGCTCTTACGAATTCACGCTTGATTCGTATTGTGTTAGTGGTGGTTAAATAAATAAAAATTACAAATTTATACAAAGGCGGATTAAGGAACTCATATACACACGAACATGACCAGAATAAATATATAAGTAATTATTCCCAGTAATATGTATTTACTTAAGTGAATGAATGAAGTAACGACGTGTGTCTTCGACACGTGAGCGTGACGCGCGCGCTCAGTGAGTTGCAGTGCAGCGTCTCCACGCCACAGCCACTACCGGCCTGCCGCCGCTCCGCCATGCACTTCCTGCATTTATGCCACTACCATGCACTCCACCTGGAGCGAGCAGCACGCGGGATACATCGCGCCGGCACGCACTACCCTGCCCGCTCCGTGCCTGGACGCGCGACGCTCTCTCTCACAGCGGCGGTACTACTGCGGGTTGAACTGGTGACGTTACCTTATCGCTGCACGTGGGCGGCGCGCGCTCCGAGCATGCCGAGCGAGGCGCCACCTCCTGCCCGCAGACTTGCCATGGAACCACACCACTGCTCTACTGTGCACGCGCGCCACCGTATCAACGAGTCACCGATCTGTACGGCGGCAAGTCCCGGCGCGTCCACACATCCACTCGACACTCAGCGCTGGCTCCGAGCCCGCGCTCGCACTCCACGCAGCGGCAGCACTCGGCGTGGCGCGGCGCGTGACGCGACACACTGCGGCGCGGCCCAGCGCACTCGCTGCGCTCCAGCCGCGCCCCCTCCCGCCCCACCCCGGCCCGCCCGCGCCGCGCCTGCGCCAGCTCGGTGGCTCGGCGCTGGGCCGGCGGCGGCGGCGGCCGGGCGCGCGTGCCGCGCGGTGCCGTCCGCCTACACCTTAGTATATCGCATATCACAAGTGCTGTTCATTCTAAACACTCTACTGCTATTTAAACAAACCACTTGGATGATATAAAAGTTATTTAAACAAATTAACCTGACATCAAAATGTAATGTATTCAATCAATAACTAAAAAAAGGAGAAATAAAAATAATCATTTAAAAAAACTAAAATACCTCGTTTGCCAGCAAGTTTTTGATAATAGTACAATTTTGAAGTCGGTTTAACTGTTTTATTTCCTCATTTTCTTTACATATTGTTTACTCTATATTTTTTCATTTTTTAAATTCTTTTGTAGTAATTACGACTAATTACCTACCTTTTTTTATTATATCACCTACACCTTTGCCTAGTGAATGAGGCATTCTTCACTATCTACTTCAAAGTGTGGCCACGGCGCCAGCCCTGGTGTGCCGGAGCAAGTAGAAGAGGGTGCTGCGAAACAATGTTCTCTCTCTTTGAATTTTAACTTGCACTGTACGTACACTAAGTTGGATTATATTAATTGATCCAACCAAATATGTTGCAATTTGAGATATACTTATATGTTTACTAACTATTTAAGATATTATTTATATAGAAAAGAAAAAGAAGAGAGGGCAGTCTAGAATTTAAAGGATTTAATGTCCATTAATTTTTTTTTCCAAATAAAAAATAAATTAAAAATATATATATACACGTACGAAACGCGGCAGCTATGCTGTCGCTTCACGTCGATTTTCCTTGACATAGTGGTACCGCCCCGGACGAGCCTGCCCATTCATACTGAGTCATTACTCACGATTGTAATACCGGGATTTGATTCTTGAAAAATGATATTAACTACAAAAGTAACAATAGAAGAACACGTAAATAACTGATATCAAATAAAGTAAGTACAGTGGAATCCGTTTATAACGACATCAAAGAGAAATGTCAAACACGGCATAAAAAGTAAAAATAATTGATACTGAGTTTAAGCTTACTACGATTACTTATCATCAAGCTTTTTTAAAAAAATCGCATACTTGTAAAGGACCGATGACAATACAATAATTTAAAAAGTATGTCTTAAAAATGTACTTTTTATGACGTGTTTGTTATATCCCTTCGATGTCATTATAAACGGTTTCCGCTATATTGATATCATTTTTATATGTGTTCTTCTAGTGTTACCGCCTTTGGTTGTTAATATCTTTGAAATAATTTTTTTTTTTTTGGACAACAAACAGTCGTGTACATCAACAAAAACAAAGATTATATGTTTATAACTTACAGACTGAGTGCCAACACTTAACTTATAAAGCTAGATATTACATTACAAATAAAAAGGATCACAATATAAACTATGCACAAATATCGTTTGTGTACATATTATTAAGTATCTAACAATACAAAACCAAGTACATAGCGTTTAAGCGTCAAGAACAAAATTGTTATAATTCACTCAAGAAGAACTCTTTTAATTTTCTTTTAAATTGTGATAATGATGTATTAAACATATCAATATGAGATATTTTTTTATTATAAACAGTTAAACCACGATATAAAAATGTATTGGAGGTATAGTTGGTACTGCAACACGGAACTACAAACAAATTATTAATTTTACGCATTGATCTGGTCGGTACTTTGAACTTTATTTGTTCAAGCAAGTTAGGGGAATCAATAATATTATTAACAATTTTATATAAAAACATTATGTCCTGAGATTGACGCCTGAGTGACAAGGATATCATTCTATAATTTACCAATGAATTATTATAAGAGACAAACTGAGATCCAATTCTATATTCAAGAGACCTAATGAAAGTTTTTTGTATTCTTTGAATTCTATTAATATGACATGAATAATATGGGCTCCATATGACTGAGCCAAAGTCCATTATGGATCTTACTAAACTGTAATATAGGATTTTGTAAGTACTATCACTTTTGAAAGGTTTGCATACCCTAAGAAGAAATACAAGTTGTCTGTACGCCTTTTTAATAATATGATCATAATGGTATTTAAAAGATAATTTATCATCCAAGATAATTCCAAGGTCACGAATATGATCTACTCTGGCAAGTATATTATAATTATTTAAACTGTATGCATATTCTACACGATTACGATTACGAGTATAACTCATAACATAACATTTATCTTGATTCAAGAATAACTGATTTTGAAAGCAGTAGCTAACTAAGTTATTTATATTCCCTTGAAACCGAATACAATCAGTTTCATCTCTTATAACCCTAAAAATCTTTGCATGGTCTGCATAAAGAAGACCGGTGCTATTAGATAGATAGTTTTCAATATCATTTATACAGGGTATATCAAGACCGCGACCGAAAACGAAGCCAGGTGGTAGTTTTAGCAGTTACAGACACAATGCAACTAAAAATTTTGCAAATACAGCAACAGATTTTTTTTACAGTATTTTAAAAATCGTCATGTTTGGGGGATAAATACCTAGTTTTTGCAAAAATAGTAGTATAAACCCTTACGTACCATTGCGTGTTTAAAAATAAAGCGGTTTACGTCATAATAAGTAAAAGAATACAAAAAAAAAATGACGATTTTTTTGTGAAATTTTTACTTGCATTGTGTTTGATATGACTAATACTACCACATGGCTTCATTTTCGGTCGCGGTCTTGATACACCCTGTATATAAAATGAAAAATAAGGGCCCCAGATGGGAGCCCTGCGGTACACCAGAGGGTACATTCAGAAAGTCAGAGAGAAAACCTTTAATACAAACGGCCTGAAATCTGTTACTTATATGATTTCACCCAGCGTAGCAAATCGCCATGTATTCCAGCTTTACTAAGTTTATTAATAAGCATACTGTGATTAATTTTGTCAAAGGCTTTGGAGAAGTCTGAATAAATTACGTCTACTTGATGTTTATTGGCCATAGATTTCAACAATAAATTTATAAAAGTTACCAAATTAGTGTCCACAGATCGTCCACGTATGAAGCCATGTTGAGATGGTGTAATAAATTTTTTTACTAAAAGAGACAACTGCCCAGCCACTATTTTCTCTAATATTTTACCAAAAACACATACACATACATACATAATCATCACGCCTGTATCCCATAGGGGTAGGCAGAGACTATGGATCGCCACTTTGCTCGATCCTGACATACAACTTTCGCTTCATCCACTTTCATCATTCTCTTCATGCATTCTCGTCGGTTCAGGGTACTTTTGACCTGACCCTTCTTGACATAATTTCGAAATCGGTCGATATTGAGTTATATCGCTAGTTTTATCAGTTTTAGGGATGGGAGTAATCAGAGACTTTTTTCCATATATCTGAGAAATGTCCAGTGCTTAAAGATAGGGAAAAAAGATGTGTGACGGGAACATATAACTTATCTGCACATTTAGATATAAACAAACGATGGATACCATCATACCCGGCTCCCTTTCTCACATCAACACTTTTTAATTCCCTTAATACCAAACTTGGAGATATATGTATATTTATTAACGTTTAATATTGTATTTAGACTAGAGGTAGACGAACCATAGCTTGGATCATCACTGAAAGGAACACTAGGTTCTATAAAAACTGACTTGAAGTAATTGATAATAAGTTACAAATTGCTACGCTCTCACTACTGGTTATATCATTGAAACACATTTTTGTGGCATACTACGGTTACCTATTTTCTATAGTTCGGATTTCTTCTAATATTTTGTTCGGTTAATCTTGTATAGGTTTCATAATAGGACTTTTCAAGTTTTTGAGCTCTACGCCTTAAAAGAGTAAAAGTATAATAATCCATATCGTTTTTGTAACGTTTCCAATTGCGGTGATAATATGTACGTTTTTCATTTAGTAACTTTATGAGAGGACGCGTGACCCAAGGTGCATATCTGGTGTTTAAAACTATTTGCCTAAGTGGAACATATTATGTTTGTATTAATTTATTTAAAACGGAATAAAAGTACTTTACAGTAGACTCTAAATCATTTCGAACTTGGAATTCTTTAAACCAATTTGTCTTTTCAAGCTCTAAATTAATTTTATGATAATCGGCCAAGTGAACTGCACGTTTACAAGACTTTGGATTAGCACTAAATGATTTATTAGAGGGCACAGATAAATCAATATCTAAAGCTGGATGGTGTCCGTCCTCAGGCGTCAAAGGATGGGAGCTACGAGTTATGTTACAGGAAGTGTTGGAAAAAATTAGGTCAAGAAATTTCAGATTTGCATTTTCTAAAGTATTTAAATGCTTTAACTGTGCAAGATTCATGAAATCAGCCACTACGGATGATAAATTATCACCATTTGTTAGCAAACACATACTGTTACGCTTAGAATCGTATTCCCATAGGCCGTTTGTAACATTAATATCACCTAGAATAACAAAAAAATCAGAAGGATGAAGATTGATAAATTCATAAACATTATCAAAGAAATCATTAAGTCGGCTGAGGTGATAAGGTCCATGTGGAATGTAAGTATGTACATACAATATGCAATTTATTATTTTATTATTTTTAAAGACGCAACGGTACGCAATGGTTTAAATTAGCATTTTAACAATAACTATGCTAGCACCAAAATATATTGATTAAAAAAAATTAAAAATCACCGTTTCTTTCGAAATTTTTATTTGCATTTTGTTGTAGTCACTAAAACTACCACCTAGCTTCGTTTCCGGTCGCAGTCTGGATATATGCTGTATATTGCATCCTCAATCCATTGTTCATTAATGTTTATTACTTTAAGGGCCCCGTTCACTATCTACAAGTAATCCATCAATACCAACGAATGTATAAGAAAATATATTTCTATAAATCTTTGTTCCTAGTGTAAATGGATTCTGCAAAAAAATGGTTTTATTAATCGACTACAAAAAAAAGAAGATTATAAAGTTGATGTGTATGTATGTAATTTTGACAGAATTGCACGATTTTTGGACATGTGTCTGTTGACAGGTGTCTACTAGCTTTTGAACACGTGTGCAAAATTTCATAAATGTATGTATCTTTGTACGATTGTACGTTTTACGTTTGTACGTTCGTCCGCGCATATCACTAAAAGTATGTCTAATTTCAAAAATTGATTGAACTGATACGTTGCCCTATGGGTCAGGGAAGTGGTTTGGACTATTTGCTAAAATAAAATAATTTGGATATTTTTAACCGACTTCAGGGGAGGTCATCAATTCGTTAAGATTTAGTTCGTTAGATAAGACGTTAAGTACGCAAATGTGTCCCACCCACTTGCGGTGCATGCGTCGCACATGAATCAGTGTTTCGTGATAGTGACAGTGCAATACGCAATATCGGATACGTTTAAAAGCATCGCTATCAATGTTACACTAGATAAGACATTCAGTACACAAAATGTGTCCCACCTACTTGCGGTGCATGCACCCCACATGAATCAGTTTGTTTCGTGACAGTGCAGTGCAATACGCCTTATCGCATACGTTTAAAAGTAATTATTTATTTTGATCTTCGCCGTCAAACCTTAAGCAAATCGTCTGAAGTTTCAATATTTTAATAAAATACAGGTAAGTAATATTGTAGTATGCTTTTAAAATACGGGGGCACTTTATTTCTATGACGTGTCTCGTCTATCGGTAGAATATAAGTCAATGTTTAAAAGTAAAATATTTTGATGTTTCGCCGTCAAACCGAAAGCTCATGTTCAACACCTTATTGCGAATATGAGCAGTCCGCCCATCATATACTTTGGGAGTGTAGTCTTTGGCAGAATGTGCGTAAAACCATGCTAGATAATATGCAAATAACATCTGGAGTTGTATACTACATGGATCTTGTGGAGACTAGGAAGAATTTCCGTGCTTTTCGGCGCTTTTGCCATACCTATTATTGGAATCAAGTACATAATACGAACAGCTTACATAATAGGTACCATTTAAATGTAATAATGATAATGATGATGCCTTCTCTGGCTGTAAATGTCTTTATGCGAGGTTATTTACCTCTTTAGTTCATTGTTTTGTCACCCACTTTATTAGGGAGGGAAGTGGACAGTAAATTTATTTCCAACTCCTCCTATTAATTTAACTTTTTGATTGATTTCGTTACGGGTTAAAGACAAGTTAGACATTCCCGGAGACTCGCTGAGCTTCAATGCTCCGTGTAATTAAAATGCGTGCCACTGTTGATCCTGGCTTACAGGAGTTGCAGTGGCGTGGCGTGGCAGTGTGAGGGCGGGACAGTTTCCAAAACCAAAAGCAAATCATCTGAAGTTACCAATATTTTAATAAAATAACAGGGAAATGACGTAATATTGTAGTATAGTCCCGATAACATATGTCTTTATTTTATTAATGTATTAAATATTTAAATAAGTTATTAAAAAACAAGCTCATTAATCGCGTAACTCATTTCCGTGCACAAAAATTGCTCGAGTGAGAGAGACGAAGTATATCAGACATAGATTATTTCACAACAGTAGAACAAAAAGGCATAAATTATTGTAATATGTAGAGATGCTAGGGAATGAAATCACCATACGTCGTGTGCGGAAAAGTTCAAGTGTCCGATAGGTATTAAACCAGGGGGCTCAAGCAAACAAGGCACGTTTGCGGACACGAGAGCCCTACGGATGGTATCGTTGAAATACCGTTATAAATTTATTTATAATAATAATATAAATTATTCTGCGGAGAGGGACTGAGCCTATATCTCACTTACTTTACATGGATGATCTCAAGTTATTTGCATCAAAACAATCTGAATTGATTGAGTTGTTAAAAATAACTGAAATATTTAGCAAATCAATCAATATGGAATTTGGTGTAAATAAATGTGCGGTTATCCATGTCAAGCGAGGAGAGGTTGCGGTCTCTGACGACATACAAGTTTCAGAGACTGTAAGACTCAGATCTCTCTCTGAGATGGAAACCTATAAATATCTGGGTATGCCTGAGGCTCTGGGTATTATGGGTGTAGACGTAAAACAATCGTTGAAAGAGCGTTTCTTTAGCCGCTTGACAAAAGTACTTAATAGTTTTCTGTCAGGTGGAAACAAGATTCGCGCTTTTAACGGTTGGGTTATGCCTGCACTCATGTACTCTTTCGGCATACTTAGATGGACTCAGACCGAATTGGACGCCCTGGATCGTAAAGTCCGAACTCTACTGACTACACATCGTATGCACCATCCACGTTCGTCAGTAATGAGATTGTACATCCCGCGGAGATGTGGGGGCCGAGGTATGCTTAATGCTAAGGACCTGCATAATCGCGAGGTGTGCAATCTCAGGGATTATTTTCTTAACAGCGACGTGGATATGCATGGGGTTGTAGTCATGGTGGATAAAGGATTTACCCCGCTCTCTTTGGCGAATGAGAACTGGCGGAAACCTCTGGTGATGGGCATTAAGGATCGCGAGGAAATATGGAAGGGCAAAGAGCTGCATGGTCGGTTCTATCGGGCTCTCCATGGGCCTGATGTGGACCGATTAGCGTCTGTGTCTTGGCTACGTTTCGGTAACCTCTTTGGGGAAACTGAGGGTTTTGTCTTTGCAATTATGGACGAAGTTATTAAGACGAACAACTATAGGAAATACATCCTGAAGGACGGTACCGTTGACATCTGTCGGGCATGCCACCGTCCTGGCGAGTCCATCAGGCATGTTATCTCCGGTTGTTCGTATCTTGCTAACGGCGAGTATTTGCATAGACACAATCTAGTAGCCAAGATCATACATCAGCAAATTGCTCTTCGGTATGGACTTGTGACTCCTGAAGTGCCATATTACCAGTATGTTCCCCAACCAGTTCTTGAAAATGGTCATGCTACGCTGTATTGGGATCGGTCTGTTATCACAGACAGGACTATTGTTGCCAATAAGCCTGATATTGTGATAATAGATCGATTGGCGCGCCGGGCAATACTTGTTGACGTCACCATTCCGCATGATGATAACCTCGTTAAAGCAGAAAAAGATAAATTGACAAAATATTTAGATTTGGCACACGAGGTTACTGAATTGTGGGATGTCGACTCAACAATTATTGTCCCGATTGTTGTTTCTGCACATGGATTGATACCAAAGAGCCTCGACCAACATCTCCAGAGGCTCTCAATGGGCCGTTGGGTAATGAGCCAGATTCAGAAGGCAGTATTGCTTGACACGGCACGTATAGTGAGGAGGTTCCTCACTTTGGGGTCCT